>JAYKAV010002799.1:1475006-1604385 GCA_035582835.1 Phoebastria nigripes
GCTGAGGGAGCTGGCGGAGGAGCTTGCCAAGCCACTCTCCATCATTTATCAGCAGTCCTGGTTAAGGGGGGAGGTCCCGGACGACTGGAGGCTTGCCAATGTGACGCCCATCTACAGGAAGGGCCGGAAGGAGGATCTGGGGAACTACAGGCCTGTCAGCCTGACCTCGGTGCCGGGGAAGATTATGGAGCTGGTCATCTTGAGGGCGCTCATAAGACATGTGCGGGACAAGCAGGGGATCAGGCCCAGCCAGCACGGGTTCATGAAAGGCAGGTCCTGCTTGACCAATCTGATCTCCTCCTATGACCAGGCGACCCGCCTAGTGGATGAGGGAAAGGCTGTGGATGTGGTCTACCTGGACTTTAGTGAAGCCTTTGACACTGTCTCCCACAGCATTCTCCTAGAGAAGCTGGTGGCTCATGGCTTAGACAGGTGTACTCTTTGCTGGGTAAAAAACTGGCTGGACGGCCGGGCCCAGAGAGTTGTGGTGAATGGAGCTAAATCCAGTTGGCGGCCGGTCATGAGTGGTGTCCCCCAGGGCTCAGTTTTGGGGCCAGTCTTGTTCAATATCTTTATCAATGATCTGGATGAGGGGATTGAGTGCTCCCTGAGTAAGTTTGCAGATGACACCAAGTTGGGTGGGAATGTCGATCTGCTCGAGGGTAGGAAGGCTCTGCAGAGGGACCTGGACAGGCTGGATCGATGGGCCGAGGCCAACTGYATGAGRTTCAACAAGGCCAAGTGCCGGGTCCTGCACTTCAGCCACAACAACCCCATGCAACGYTACAGGCTTGGGGAAGAGTGGCTGGAAAGCTGCCTGTCGGAAAAGGACCTGGGGGTGCTGGTTGACAGCTGGCTGAACATGAGCCAGAAGTGTGCCCAGGTGGCCAAGAAGAAGAAGGCAGCCAATGGCATCCTGGCCTGTATCAGAAATAGTGTGGCCAGCAGGACTAGGGAAGTAATCGTGCCCCTGTACTCAGCACTGGTGAGGCCGCACCTCGACTACTGTGTTCAGTTTTGGGCCCSTCACTACAAGAAGGACATTGAGGTACTGGAGCATGTCCAGAGGAGGGCAACGAAGCTGGTGAAGGGTCTGGAGAACAAGTCTTAYGAGGAGCGGCTGAGGGAACTGGGACTGTTTAGTCTGGAGAAGAGGAGGCTGAGGGGAGACCTTATCACACTCTACAACTAGCTGAAAGGAGGTTGTAGTGAGGTGGGTGTTGGTCTCTTCTCCCAAGTAACTAGCGATAGGACGAGAGGAAATGGCCTCAAGTTGCACCAGGGGAGGTTTAGACTGGACATTAGGAAAAATTTCTTTACTGAAAGAGTGGTTAAGCATTGGAACAGGCTGCCCAGGGAARTGGTTGAGTCACCATACCTGGAGGTATTTAGAAGACGTGTAGATGAGGTGCTTAGGGACATGGTTTAGTGGGCATGGAGGTGTTGGGTTGACAGTTGGACTCGATGATCTTAGAGGTCTTTTCCAATCTTAATGATTCTATGATTCTATGGTCCCAGCACATGGTACATCTCTTTCCTTAGACTGTAGACAGATGTTATTCAATGAACTTGGGCTTATTGTTTATTGTTGAAGTGGCAAAACCAAACCCACCAAGCACCAGAATTACAAATTTTGTCACTGCAAGTGTTCAGGCTAGTAAAGGGCAAGTACCCGAAAGAGGGGTTGAGTGAGCATCAGTGAATACCAGTATCAGTGAGTAGCAGTATCAGTGATTATCAGCCCCGAGCTTCCTGCTGCCCCATCTCTGCTGCTGCCTACTGGCCAGAGCACCTGGCAGCTGCATCATCTGGGTGCCAGAAGAGCAAAGATGGCTCAAACACATCAAGGATTTAGCAGAGCCGTGGTCCGACATGTCTTTAACACATACACACACAGATACACACGCGTGCACGCAGATCGTCTACCAGTAGGAGCAGATCTCTCCCTGCCTCAGCCCTGCCACAGCCAGAATTGCCTTTCTCCTGACCCCAGGAGCTTTACTCGGGGCACATCTCCCCAGGGCCTCCACAACAGACCTGTGGAGTATCAGGAGTTTGTGAGCTCATTCCACCAGCAATGGTTGTTTCGGTTTGGCTGTATCCTGCCACATGAGATGCTCCTGTTGAAACTCAGAGCCCAAAAGGCACTGTCAGTCCTAACTAGAAATGAGGGCTCCCTGCTGCAAACAACCTCCCTGCAAACTGATGTCTTTCCCAAACTGCTGAGGAAGAAATGAAGAGTTTGTCACAAAACATATGTTTGGAGCTTCGCTCTTAAAAATGTGCTGAAAGTCTCTGCTTTAAGGGCTTTCAGGAGGGTGGGGCATCCCAACAACCCCAACCCCACAAGCAGGAAAGCACTATGAGAGGCATTGCAGTCCCAAAGCCCTGCACAGAGGAGTAACTAACAACAAGCATAGCTCTGGAGGTGGAAATTTGGAAAACACAGACACCTCTAGCAACTGTGCTGAGCATAGCTGGCAGCACTGAACAGCAGCTCTGCTGTACCCTTCTTGAAGGCGGGAGAGGAAGAGTGAAAGACGGAGCGAGTGGGGTGAAAAGTGGTTAATGCAAAGAAGAAAGGGATTGTGAGCTGGAGGAAGGAAGAAAAAAAAAAAAGGGGGGCAGAAAGGGAGACACTGGCCATCATGGCCTGTTTCTGAGAGGTTTTTGGGCACCAGCAGGYGTGCACAAGGTTGCAAGCAGCAAGCACATAAGAGCAATTCCTCCATGCCATGGCGTGTTGGGATGACTCAAACAGCAGGTCAGTAAGCAAAGAGCTCCACAGGAGATGGGACCAAAGCCTAATTAATGGAATTAAACTAAATATGGGCTTGTCCTTTGCTAGACATCAGAGATCCCTCTTAGTAGAAAAAAAGATGATGGAGGAGTGCATCCTCTGGTGTCCAGCACTGGGCTGAGCTCACACAGCAGTGCCTTGCTGAGCTGGGACCCTCACAGGGTCTCTCTGCTGCTCTGGGATGTGCATTCCCACTGAGCCTTTCAGGTCCATGGTATTATGAGACTTCCACCCCACTGCCAGTTGTGGTTGAACCTGCTTGATGGATACCAAGGTAAATACCAAGGTGATTGGAAACCAAGGATTCCTGGGCAGGATGAAGACATAAGAGTGGCAGCATTGGCCTCATTTCCTGGGGGAATCCAGCAGGAGAACCACGCTTTTTATCTCCTTCCTCTTCATTTTAATGCTCCCCTTCCTATCCCTGTGATGCTGCCTTGAATGCTGTCCAGCACATGAGCATGATAAAAGGAGATGACATTCATGTCCTAGTCSCCCTAGAAAGTCCCTCAAAAGGGGTTGAATTGTAACTAGGTGGAGATGGGGACACAGGGACCTGCTAAGCCCAACAGTCAACATTGGTGAGCTACAGTCTTCTAGCATAACTGGTTGGAAAATCCTTAAGTATTTATTTTTCCTAAAAGATTTCTCTATGGACACAACTCCTTCTGACTAACAGATAAATGCTTTAATTTCAGCCTCAATGCCTTGCACTTTAAATAAAATTAAAAGATTTTTTCACATTAAACATTCTGGAGTTTCTGAGGTGGAAAGACAAACAGCTGAACAGAAGATTGCGTGACAGCAAAAATATACAAAACCTCTGAAGATATTTGCCAGTGAGACTGTCCAACTCCTCCAGCTTTATGCCTACTTTAGCATACTCATTCCTCGCCTTGATGCTCTCTTAACTCTTGCCCATCAGAGGTTGTTTCCTAGACAAATCTGGTCCCTGCACAGGGACAGAGACAGCATTTTTTGTGCATGTTTTATTGTTCCTGATTTTCCTGCACAAACAGCTGACTGAGAGAAATAACCAACTACTACTTTGTTCTGTGTCTTTTGTTTTGTGTCCGTCTGTCCCTGGACAAGATAACCTTGTTTCAAAGGGGCTAGGCTGGTGATGCCTGCCTGACCCATGGAAGGTAACTGACACAGGACTCAAATCCAGCTCCAGACAAAACTGTTAATTTCAGAAAGTTTCACATCTCTCTGTCTCTGTAGGACATGCTCTTTTGGTCTTGGTCTCCAAGGAGATGGTCTCCAATGCCTGGTCTCTGTAACAATAGGATTTAGCCCTTTCCTTAATGACACGCACCAGTATCTGACTGACAACTCAACCACGGGAGATGTCTCCCCTCTTTGAGCTGATGTGCAGGGAGTTGCCGGGAGGGAGGCATCAGTTTTGTTCACTGCAGCTTGGTAGGGATTATGGCCCTGCTCAGACTAGCCCTAAGTCCCTACTGCTACCAGGAGAGCTGTCAGTCAGAGGGAACCTCTTCTGCCTCTCTCAGCTTCCTTGGACTGGCTTTTCTGGTGACATCTGCTGCCAGGTGCCTCCATGCTCAGCCTCACAGTGGCTTGTCCTGAAATTTTCTCACCCCAAAAATGTGTCTTTCAGTTTTTGCTCCTCCACAGAGGCTCTACAGAGACGAAGTCCCAACTCACCCAGTGACGGGCAATGTCAAGCCATGTTTAACCCTCTGCATCTCTGCATTTCCATGTGAGCACTCCCAGTTTTGGGTGAAGCTAACAATAAGGGAGGCAGTGCCCGGTCCCCATTAACACTTGCAATGTCCTCCAGGAACTTGCTGTGGGCAGGAGGCTGCCTGCCTGTCCTCCCCAGCACACAGAAAGCCTCCAGTAGCCCAGAGGCAATGGTGGCATGTGCCAGACACTGCCCTTGCTGCTGGCTTCCTTTCTGCTCCTCCCAGTGAAAAGTAGGAGTTGGGGTCTCCGGGGACCCTGATCCCTTTCCAGGTATCTGCAATAATCCCAGTCATTCCCGATGCCTCTGGGGTTAAACTCAAACCAAAAGATCACCCCAGGCTGAAACTTGTACAGCCCTGTTCATTCTTTGGCTTTTTAACTGTGATTAGATTGAGACACTGAGATCATATTGATTTTGGCTGTTAGCAGAGTTGTCATTAGGTTAAGAGAGTCTTGAGTGATGGAGGGGAGCAGAGGTGACTGCTGCCTCTCAGCACAGTTCAAGTAACTGAATTTTGGAGAAGGGCATCAGCTCCTGCCTACAAAAGGGAGGGATGAATTACACCAGCATGGTTTCACAGAGATGTACTGGTGTTTAATGTGTTGAACACGATTTGTTCCTCACTGGTGTGGGAAATGTTTTGCTTCAAAAGTGGAGATTAATGCCTGAAGCTGAGTCCTCTCCATCACATTTCTGGGGCAGGGTGGGCATCTTTCAGCAGGCACTCAGCGCCCATGGATTGAAGCCCTGAGGGGCAGGGAGGGTGACTGGGCCAGTCAGATCAACTGTGCTGGTGAGGGTAAGGTTATAATGATGGACGTGCAAACCTGATCTCCTTGCCTGCCCTAAACATGCCAAGTACAGAGCCACACTTCCACATTAGCATGCTGCAATGTGCAAGACTCCCTGGCAGGTGGGCAAGAGGTAGGACATAAGCAGGTTGGAGTCCTGCAGTGCAGCGCTAACATCTTTTACATTCCTCCAGAGGGAGAGGGCTTAGCTCAGGGCACAGGCAAAACAACCTATTCTCTTCACTCTGTTCATGAAGACCTTCTAAACAAAGATTTTTGATCAGTCACCAAGACAAGAACTACCTCTGGTAGCTCAAGAGATGTAAATGCCTTCTCATTTTCCTCACAAAAATTGAAGGACAAACAGCAACAGCAGGAAAAGAAAGAAAGAAAAAAAAACTCAGCAAAAACCCCCACCTCCCCACCGCATTGCCATTAACCTTGATGCTTTTTATTCTTTCCTACAATGATAATTTATAGCCAGATTTCAAAACAAAATGGTGAGTCTGGAACAAGTTGGAATGAAAGTATTTGCCTTTAACTTGGGCTGTTTCATCTCTCTTTTTTTCTTTCTTTTTTTTTTTTCCCCAGCTGAAACTATTTACTGATTCACAAAAAGTTCTGAAACTGCATTTTTTTAAGCACATCAACTATTTGTCAGGGGAAAAAAAAAAAACCACAAAACCAATGCAAAAAATCACCCAGCTGTCTGTCTCGCATTCT
This sequence comes from Phoebastria nigripes, assembly GCA_035582835.1. Taxonomy (NCBI): domain Eukaryota; kingdom Metazoa; phylum Chordata; class Aves; order Procellariiformes; family Diomedeidae; genus Phoebastria; species Phoebastria nigripes. The sequence goes on from JAYKAV010002799.1 coordinate 1,481,032, forward strand.
GCTATTCACCCCCTACCTGAGCTTGTCCGATCTGTGATAGTTTTTTTCATACAAAGAAAAAAGAGGTTAATATCACACAGGTTCTCTGTGGCCAAGTCCCTAAATCATCTGAAGGCCAGATTTTACCCTATGGGGCATGCAGCTTGCTTCTCAGGTCATGGGGACTGTTTTTAATCCAGCTTAGGCAGTGACCAGTGCATTTGAAGAGCAAGGGYTCCTGATGACCCATGCTGGGATCCCAGGCTGTTCCCATCACTCTGAGCCTGCTCGCCAAACCATCCTGATGCTGGATTGAAACTCACCCTCAGAGTGAGATGCAAAGGATGCTCACATGCCTGCTGGTCCTTCTAGATACTGTCCACCTTGTGAGAGATGCTGCTGATGACTCATACCCCCACCAAGTTCATCAAGCAAACAAGGGTGTGCAGATTGGCCATGCACTGCGGGGGACAACCAGCTGCAGGCAGGGGGTGGCTGGAGCAGAGAGAGGTGTGTGATTGTACTTCTGTTGGCAAAGCCTCCCCAAAGCGAGGGATTAAAGAAAGCCCCTCTTACCTTTAGAGGGGAAAAGCAGCCTTTAAAATGGGAATGCAGGGAAGGACCATCCCACTGGGCAGTCTCCCTTTAACCTGAGTTTGTGGAGCATCATTAACTGCAGTACTGGAAGCTGCAATTGATTCTTACACTTCCCTCATACACCTGATGCTAAACCTGCCTGCAAAAACTAATTTCTGTCTCAATGAAGGGCTTTGAGGAGCGTTGTGATGAATGTCGAAACACTTTGGCCCATCATTAGCCACTGCCACTCTTGCAATACAGAAATAATTGATAAGCAGACAGAAAGCCAGGAGGGAAGCAATCCTGCAGTCTCTGCTGGTGCCTTTAACTCCTTCAGAAGTGCTGTGAAACAGGATCAATCTTCCCTGCTGCATAAGACCACATGGGGGAAAGAACAACAGCTGCTAAAATGGATATTTTTTGACATACCTGATCTACATATTAGCAGTACCCAGGGAACAACCGCCTGGCACTGCCATACTTTAGTGTCCTATGAACCCAAGAAAGCCGTGGTCTGGCTGAGCAGCAGGGTCTGGAGTACAGAGCCTGGGAAGAAGCAGATGTAGTGTGAAGATGTCTCTTTTTGTTTTAAGCAGTTCTGCTCTGAAAGGCATTGAGGACAGATAGACCTGGGATCTCACAATGGCATTTTTTATAAGCACCTGTCTCAGTGTTGCCACAGTGTTTAGGAAGATACATATAGAAACATAAAGAGTCAGAACACATTGCAGATGAAAGTGAGCAGAATTAGAAAAGATGGATGAAAATACTTATGTAAATGAAGCTTTCAGCCCTGTCAAGAAACTCACCATGACACTCATATATTACTTTATTAAGACAGCAGATGGCAAACTGCTAATGAATGTGAAAGACATAAAGAATTTTTATAAACAAACAGAAAGATGCTAGAGGAAGCTAGAAGGGAAGAACAGCTGGGTTTGGCAACAGAGCCGTGCACTCTCAGGTAAACCCACTGTGGCAGGCAGGAATAGAGGTGAGGTTGCAAAAGCTCGAACCAGGAAGACACCTGAAGATGTTTGGTATTTGTGGTTTCCAAAAAAGGCTGCCAAGGTTATGTGATCAGTGCCCAGACTCTCTCTCCTGGGTGTGAAGGAGAGCAGGACTAGGGAAGTGGCTGAGATCATGCACAGTCCTGCTAGGGAGAATGAGGCAAACCAGACTGAGGAGAAAAAAGGGGATTTGAACCAACCCCTTTTCCCAAACCACACGAAGCATTTTAAAGGTCGTGAACCATAAAAAGAGTTGATTGCAGCTGAAATCCAGGCCTCAGGCAGCTCTGCTCTGTGCTTTACACACTGTAGCCCATCTAGGCAGAGGCTGAACAGTGAAGCAGACACAGATGGCATGAGAGATGTCCCCAAAGCCACCTCGCAGGGCAGTGCCAGAGCCAGAGCGGGACATGCCCTCCTGGCTCCCAGCCCCGGGGCTCTTCTCCAACCAGGTCCCTCCTGCAACACTTCCAGTCCCAGCCGACTGTGCAAGGCCAGGATTGCTCCCCAGGTTGGCCGCTTAGTGCAGTTTTTCAGATGCAATCACCTAAAGTAATAGGCATATTAACCATCCCACCACCAAAAACATCCCTGCCCCATACAAATAAAACATAGCCACACCACTAAAATCCAACCGAGCAGAAAATATCCCCCCACTATCAACCATAACCACCCCCAACTTTCAACACTCCACTAAACCCCCAACAACCACTCCAATAACAAGCACCAAAATAAGTCCCACCCCATACCCCATACCCTACAACCCACCAATCCCCCCAAGCCTCAGGAAAAGGATCTGCTGCCAAGGACACAGAATATACAAAACCCACCAGCATCCAGCCCAAATATATCATAAACAGCACCAATGATACAAAAGAAACCCCCGAACTCAACAACCACCCACACTCTACAACAGACGCCAGCACCCCCATAATAAGGCGAAAGATTAAATGCAACTGCCAGCCCCCCTAAAACAAAACACAACCCCAAAAAAAGCACAAGATGAGTCATAGCGGTGACATATATTCTCTATATAAGGAAAATTCTAAAAACCTCTGAGGATCCTCAAGTCCTAGCCTACAGTACAGATTTCCCTCGTTTGACCAGCTGGCCTGTTGGTTTAACACCAGCTTCCACGACCAGTTTATGCAGAGGGGTATGATAGACATTGTGCAGACCAAACAGCACTATAACTCTGCATGGAAATCTGCCACGGATCTCCTTCCTGAAGATGATGGTCTCTAAAATCTTCAGAAAAATTAGTCCTCTCCTTTTCGACTGCTGCTAAAACCAGAAGCACAGACAGGTCATTGTAGCCAAATGAAACTTTCCTATTCAGAGGATACCCCAGGGGAGGCTGGATGGCTTTATTGCTAATGTAATTTGGGCTCCATAATAAGTATAACAGGTCTCAAAATATTGATCTGGAGGAAAGAAGCATTTCACACATTTCAGAATATGCCCTTTCCCTGTGACAGTACATCTTTAAGCCACCTGTGCCAGCTGCAATGCTAAGGAACACCAGGGGAGGGTTTATATGATTTTTCTCTAGTTCTTCTAAGACACCGCATGGTGTCATGAGGCAGATGAAGATAGAGCACCTTTTATTACAGTACCAGCAACACTGTATTACATGAGATGCAAATAAAAGAAAGATCAGAATTAACATTATGAGCCAAAATCCACAATTACAGAAGCTGCAAGACTGAAGATGGAGATTATGTTGAGAATAACAGAATCCTTATCTTAAGAGAAAAAACACTACAGAGTTAGTAACTATAAACTGCCCCCAAAACTCTTTAGCAGGAGCAGTTCCACATAGACTTGAGGGAATAAAAGGGATTGAAATGAATCTTCCCTTCTAAGCTGTTCGGTGTGTTGTTGTTTATCACTGCAATTTTTGCCTCTTTCTCTGTAGTGCCTGATCACAGCCATGGCAGAGGAAATCTGTCAGATAGGAGAGATATCTCGGTGACTTTGACTACTCAAGTATACATGTATGTGACACATGTCAACAAGGCTTTCTCCCCAGTTCTTGGAGACATACAGGCACATTCAGGGCAGGAAAAGTGCCTGCTCTCACAGGAGGTTGAAAAGGAGCCTGGAGCAACTCATGCAGATGTTGCTGATGCTCAGGGAGGAACCTTAGCCAGGAGGTACCATGTACGGCAGCTCAGGAGCTGGCGTAGCAAAGCCAGGAGAGAATTGCAGGCAGCTGGCTCAAGAACCTGCACATGCTTTCTGGTCGCCCATGCAAACTAGAAAATAAAAAGCAATTCCTTAACCAGTCATTGAGTAACTGAGGAATACAGGAAGGCAAGCAGGTTGAGAAGTAGGCCTTTCATGCACTATAATAAGCTGATCTGACGTCTCATTGCTTGAGTTGACACTTATTACTGGAAATCTCAGCCTGGTTTTTTACCATCAGCGAGCCCTGTCTCGTAATTTCCTCAGATTTCTTCCTGTCAGGTCACTTCAGTATTTCTTTGAAATAAAGACAGCCTTGTGAATAAATGATAGCCAAGACGCTTCCCAGTGAGATAAGACAAGCCCTGTCAGGAGAAGGAATGAGGATTTGGTGCAGAGCCAACAAGAAGCATGTCTTTTGTTGCAATTGCTAACTAAGTGTAATTAACTTCCTGATGAGGTGCAGGATCTTAAGAACTGATTGGAGTTAGAGACAAATAATTATTCATGAGAAATTAAAAGACACAACTTACAGGGAACTGAATACATTAAAAAAAAATTTAAAAGCTCACTGAAGCAAACACATCCATGATCCAAGGCTACAAATGAATTGTCAGATTGATTGCTTCTAGGCAGGGCACTGGTGGGGAAAGGAGGGAAACCAGTTCCCCTGACTTTGCATCTCTGAGTGAGGTAGCTAGAGGCTCTGGAGGGAGAGCGGTGCAGCCCACCCCATGTCAGAACTTTCCTATCAAACTTCTGCTCACCAAGAGGGATATTACAGAGGTTAGGAGGTGAATCCCATGGGTGTTTCAGGGAAACTACTGGTCTTTGGTGGGGTAATTCCTTCATCTCCCTGAGATGATATTCCATCATGTCCCAGGATGCCACTGTGCACAGAGACTGGGGTGAAGGGGTGGAGGCAACAACCAACACATCTGTACTGGGATCATTAGCCACATGCTCCACAGACACAAAATATCTTTGGAAAAGACAATGTTTGCAGGTAGYGTGTGTATCAGGGCAGTCACAGTCTCAGGATGGAGCAGGCTCTGGAGAGCATGGAGAACCCATGACTCACAAACCAAAAAGATCCTTATGGACACAAGGCATTCCTAGAAAGCCCTGCAACAATATGTCCTGGACTCAGCCTGGTCAAACCGTGATAGCGGCTAATGCCCCTTTAGTTTGACTCAGTAGAGCAGCACCAGGGACAAACAGTGCTTTTGTTTGCCAGACACAACATATGAAAGCACTTTCCCATCCCATCAGATTGTTTAATGCAAGAGAAGTGCAGTTCACAAYGCAAGCACTGATTGCTTGTGTTTGCTGAGGAACCATCAGTAAGTGGCTCTCACTGTTCGGGCTTCACCTTCCCATGGGGGAGGCTGTTCAGAGCTCATATCAGATCTCAGTCAAATTTTCTTCTAATCCTAGTCTGGCCCAAGTGCCCCCCTGTGTGGGCCCTGACCTGCTGGTCTAAGAGGGACAGTCTATTCATCATGGTCTCCAAGTCACTGAAATACTTCTTCAGTCTTTCATCATTGTATGCTGCTTTGGTGATCAGATTTGGCTCCACCAGGATAAAACCAAGTGATCTCTGTGATCTCTTTGGACTCAGACATACAGCAGAACACACCATGTTAGGATAATACAAAATAAAACCTTTTAAGGGTGGAACACAAATCTGGAGTTCTTACAATGAAATGGACTTTTCTTCTAGTTTCTTCTTGACTCTTCAGCTGATGAAAAATGGCGTTGTCTTTATGTTTTGATTTTCCTGGAAATGGGATTTGGTGGACTTGTGGTATCATATTCCCAGCCAGTTTAGTAGAAAAATGAAAGCACAAAACCATGGCTTGGAGACTGGGACCGTGTAAATCTGACTGTGAGATGGGAAATTCCTGCAAGTCATTATTGTTTGAAACATCCTGAATTTGCAATATCTGCCTGGTGCCATGCGAGAGAAGTGCACTCCTCAGGCTGGAAAGTCACTGCAACAGCTGAGATTTTCCTCCCAATTCCCTATGTCCAGAGGTTGCCTGTAGCCAGCTTCTTCCACCAGCAGTCCTGGGACCCTTCGCTTCGAAGATGAGGAACCCCAGAATGTGCTGGCACAGCAGAAATGTCCACTACACGTGTGTGTGTCATGGTGGTACAACCAGGCCACTCATCATGCTGGACTACAAACCCAGCCTGGGAGGAGGGATGGGATGACTGCTCTTCATTGGCACATTGCTCTTTCATCTCCACACCTGGGACCTGGCACACTGCAGTGGGAAGAGAACCTGATATACTGTTTCCATTTCTCTCTCCCCACTTGCCTAATCTTCTCCCTGTGAATCCTCATGCCTCCCTGCAGTGCCTTTCTCCAGGGAATGCAGATGATGCTACTTTCCACACAAGCAGCCATGCTGGATGCGGTCCATCAGTGACCTCCTTTATTTGAACAATACAAATCATGTGTCATACTCAGGGAGCCTGTGATGCCCGGATGGTTTCATTCAAAAGAAGAGAGCAGTCATGGCTCAGAGCTTACAGCCAGCCATGAACACGCAAGACTCACATGAGACAGCAGTAGCTCTACTCCGTTCAATGCAGGAAAATAACCAAAGCTTAATTTATCCTTCAGCACCAGTAGCTTCCCTTCTGATCCAGAACAAGTAAGTCTGGACTGGCACTAACCTGGGCTACTACTGCTCTGGCACTGGGAGAAGATTTTTGGCTTTCTCACTATCAGGATTCTCACATCTGCTGGTTTTAGAGAATTGCAGCATCGTTGGAAATTCCCTACATTTGGCCTTGATTACAACATTGTAAATTAAAGGCTAGTCAGCAGCAGCATGCCAAAGTCTCCAGGACTCCTGCAGCTCTGAACAGATCCAGGCACATCTGAACTGTCTGTACTTGTTCCTTGCAGAAGGCTCTGCCTGATTATTATTTAGCTATTGCCAGTGAAAGGCAGGCCAAAGGCAGCCTTTTGGGCAGAGTCTAACAGGAGCACTGGCGAGTGCAGTGGCTGAATTCCCTGGCAGCATCGTGGCATGTGCTGTGTGTTGCTCTGCGCCTCTCTCAGTTTGACAAGCCCTCTGGCAGCTCCAGGTGTTCACGTGAAGTGTCAGATGTAAAAAGAAAACATTAATTTGGAAGGTATTGACCTAACAATGCAGTCAGGGAATTTCTAGTACTCATGCCACTCACCCAGGGAAATGAGTCAGCAGAGGAGAAGAAATTGCTTGTATGCAACAGACCAGAACTTGGTCTCTTAGAGGTGAGCTGGTTGGATAGATACCCAGCTCCCCAGCTGCAACTCCTACATCTCTCTGACACATCACATCCTTATTTTATAAACGGGCACCTGGCAGTGAGAGAGAAGGTGAGTTTGTCTGGCTTTTCCAGTCCTGGATTAGCACACTGGGAATACTGCAAAACAGGAGGGTTAAACAGGCTCTTAATCATGTCAAGCAGAAAGTGTGACAGTCTAAATCAATACAACTGACTTTTGGATATACAGGCAGCCTCTGGTCTGTGCTACATGGTTCCATTCAGACTTGAACACACTAATATCACTGCACAAAGAAACATATAAGAGGTGTGATGAAGGAATTGTGTAAACCAGCTGTAAGGAGTCTTCTGCTCCATTTTTTCAGTGCCAGGGCTGTCTGTTTAATGCTCCTTGCTCTGCTTACCAGTCAAGAGAAAACAGCTGGGGAAGAAAGGACAATCAAAAGCAACTGTCAGCATTTTTCTTCCTGTTTGGTCTTTCCTTCCTCAAACAGCAGCCCTTTGGACCCAGCAGGAACTTGGGCCTTTCGCTAGGAGCCATGGGCAATCAAGGAACCCCAGTGCTGCACGACACAAGTGGAAGGGTCAACCATATGCCCGGAGAYGCTTGCTCCTGTGATGTAAAAAGCCGAGAGAGCCTGAAGAACCAATTGTTTTGTACATCCTTCCTTGTCCTCTCCATGACCGCCTTTCACTATAGGGGCTGGCAGCTGGAGCTGTTGCAAGGTGCACATCACTCTCCAGCGCCAGTCCCTATGCTTCACATCCAGTTCTTAAAAATCAGTGGCAATGGCAACTCACAGCTGCCCCCATGCAGCGAGTCATGACAGTCCTGCTCCAGTGAATGCATGAACCAGGTGTGTGATGGCAGGGGCAACCACAAATACAGAGGTGAGAATAATCCTAGAGCCTGTCCTCCCTGAGGTGCCTTATTCCCAGTTTCTGCTGGTCTCCCCAGCTGCCAGTCTGTTCTGCTTCCTGGCATCATGCAAATCTTCTTGCTCCTCCCATCACCTCCTTCTCCCCTCTGTCCTTCCATGTTTATTGTCTCTAAGGTGATCAGACATAACTGTGCTGGTAGCAAAGCACAGTCTCTGTCCTTCCATGGCATCTCCTCTTACAGTTATCCCTAACATTGAAGATTATGCTGTTTGAAAACTGTGCTGTGTTAAGTACTGTCAGAAATCCCCTCTGGTTACTACGGGCCAGCTCTTTGCTGTGACACCTTCTGTCCTGCCAACGATAACACTGGTGCTGGCAACACTTGCACCAGCCTACAGTGCTGCATGCTGTATTCTCCCCTCCTTCCCTCTGAGTGCAGGTGAAGATGTTGAATTCCTGCCCCAGAAYCCATCTGCCCTCCTGACGTTCAGGCAAGTATGCCCAGAAAGGGCTGGGTCCACCTGGGAAATAATCAAATAGTATTATTGTTCTTCATTTGGAAGGAGGAAGGTAAATGGAGATATGATGACACTGAATATATAAAGTAAATGTGGTTAGTTTTGCCAGATTGCTTGATAACAAAATGCTAATAAAACCCCAAGCAAACAGGAAATTCAATTCCAGTCCCATCATATTCTGCAGAGATGTATTGAACTGGCATTTTTATAAACAGAAAGATATCTCTGTTACCAGAAAAGTAAGTCTATGTAACTAGAATGAAGTTCTGGAAATGTGRTATTTATGAAAAACAGAATGAAAAAATAAGGAAACTTGTGTGCATTTTTTTCTTTCCTGAACCATTTCAAAGAGCGTGGTGGGCAGGTCCCTCCGAGCCAGACAGCTGTTGCAGTGAGATCAGTTATGAGCAAGGTGTATGACTGTTAAGTCAGTTGGCAGTGTTAAGGTAAAACCTACTTGGAACAATTTATTTATGGCCCAACAGATGCTTTTAGCCCAGTTAGGAGTGCCAGCTAGTTCCTTGTTTGAAGGACATAGGATCAAAGGCTCTAAGGCAGAAGCATGCAYATTCTTGACATTCTTCCCCACCTAGCTCCTCAAAACAAGCATTCACTATCTCCTTGCAGGTCCAGGCTCAGACCCCACAGGCTGAGTGAAAGGGACTCAGACAGCAAGGGCAGGAGATGGCTTTGAGGCCAGCATATCTCAGACATCTTTCTGGGGCAGGCAGATGTGACACTGGATGTTAGAGGAGCCCCACATTTCTCTGGTGCAGCAGCTGGAGCCAGGCAGCCCTGGGGACACTTCAGAGTCACCTGTATCCCATGCTGGTCCTTTCCCTGCTCATGGGTGAGCTTGTGCTGAGCTGGCCCACTTGGCTATGCATGAAGGGACTGCAAAGTTAGTGAAAGATGCCCTTGTGAGTGATGTTTATCCTCTGTGACCCTTGTCATCGATGGTTGCCATTTCTGTACCCAAGCAATCTTTGTGCCAGACAGTTCCTCTGAGTACTCGGTCTCCATTTTCTTGGCATCTACCAGCCTCTGGGTGTAGAAATCTCATACCTTGCTGGGAATCAGAGAGATATCTGCCTTCCTCCAGCTGTCCATGTATTTTGCAGCTAAGTGTTACAAACACCATCAATTCATCAACCAGTCCATCTGTGGGCAGGGTGCTTGTCCAAGTCCTCCCTTCTCCCTTTCACTCCCCTCCCCGCACATTAGCCCTTGTCATTTCTTCAGCTTCTTCTTTGTGGATGATTTGGATTCCTTGTCAAAAATTTCAAAAAGGAAGACAGATTCTCACCTATAATTTATTTTCTCTCCTCCTCATGCCTTCCCCAGCATGTCTTTGCTCTTTGAGAGATACTACTAAGGGCCTCTGCACTCCCCTTGACACCTCCGTATGTTTTATTTTCCCATTTGCAGATCTTATTTCTTCCTTTGCATGTCTGATTCATGGATAATGCTCTGAAAAAAGCTCATRCAAATCTAAATGAGGCAAACCTCCAAGGGCACATGATGATACGGCTTCAGAAGGGCACATGTCCATTCTGTTCTGCCTCAAAGCCAGCTAAGGTGCAAGCCTGCTACAGCCTGGCAGCTGCGTAGATGACTTGGTATGGAGGCCAGGTTGATATATCTATAGAGAACATGGGCAGACTACATGAAGGACTGTGTCCAGCAATGCAGATGCACCTTAGGTTGAAGCTTCCACCCTCCTCCAGACCCCTGGGGCTTTCATTGTGAGGGAAAGCAGGTCTATGGGAGCCTACGCATCACATCTACGTTCAAAACTGATTATTTATTAGTTTCGTGAGGAGTGGCAGCACTGCTAGAGTCTGATAACACATCTCACTTTATCTATCAACTGGGAGGTGGGGAGTGAAAGGTCCATGGGTTTGTGGGGTAATGCAAACACTCTGTAGCACTGGCAGCTATGGGTGCTGCAGGATCATTCCGGAAAATTAAGGTTCTTGAAGTCCCTCACTGAAGATCTAAACTCTTCCTGAGGGAACTAGCCACATCCCACTAGAGAAGGCAGATGAAGAGGTGTKTTGCAGATAAAGCTTCACTCCCATACCCATCCATCTCCTTTTTTGGCTTGCTGATTTGTTCTAAAAAGGCCCACTGAATTCCATCGCTCCACTGAAAAAGAAAGTTACTCACGTACCTCAGGTATAGTTGGAATTTGGACAGGCATACCCTGCTTCATGGTTGACACAACAGGACAGAAAACTGTAGACAATAATGTTTAGGAAAGAGACTGCCTATGCAACCTAAACAGAGAATGGACTTTCAGATTTCTACAGAAACTCAGGAGCTTCTCAGCACCTGGGTATATCAGCATCTCATCCCAGAACTGCTTGCACCACATAGCTAAAAAAGCTAGTGAACTAAACAATGGTTTTCCTTCAGCTAGTTTGACCTGCCTCAGTCTTGACCTTGAAGACGAACAGTGAATTAGTGACCGAGGTACAATGATGTTTGAGGAATCCTATACTCGATTTCCTGTAGTCCTATTTGGATTCTGTTTCCATTTCCTTCTGCTTAATCTTAACATACCACCTGAAACAACTATGTAAACTGCTTGGCACTGGGGAAAGATTTCATCTCCTGCCCAGTCATTAAGGTAAGACTGAAGATGAAACTTAACTGCTAAATTAAATTTGATCTTGATGATAGAAACAAACAACATCTAATGAGTACCTCAGCAGTCTCATCACACAGTGCTGTCCCTTGGATTTGCATTGACAGAGGCTGCTGATGCCAGTGGAAGAAACCTGAGAAAAATCATTCAGACATGAGTTCAGTGTATAAACAAAATTGTCTTTCTCCTTCACAAACTAATTCCTTTAGAGCTTGTGCATGTGGGGACAAAGTTGAATTTGAATTAACAGAGCATTATGGGAGTAGCAACAARAGATCTGGTCCTCTGCAAAGAATACATAAACCTGATCCATCACTCATTGGATTCTGCCTTGGGGCGCTCCACATACTCTCTTAATTTCTGTCCAGCATCCATTMTTTTGGAGAGGAGAGATGGCTTTCCAAAATGCGCTATTAATTAACTGATATATCCCAAAGCACTTTCTGTGGGCCCACAAGCTTTAAATCAACACAGCGTCAAGAACTGCACTGTTCAGCACGTGTCTTTTAGGCAATAGGTAAAAGGAGCGTAAAGGCCATCTATTTTTCTAGCTCTTGTAAATATCGGGGTAGGTTAACGGCATGGTCTGGCAATGTTTTAACTATTTAGCATCATGATTCTTTCACTCATGTATTCCAGGAAATGTTACTGGTACCAATTGGCCTAACTGGTGTCATTTTGGGTGACTGTTCTCGGAAGGGACTGTGGGTGCTRGTAAGAGAGATAAATGGTGCGTTGCTCAGGAAGACTTAGGTGTGTCATACTTTTTCAGCTAGCTCTCACTTTCCTATATTTGGGATATGGCTTTTGAATTCTCCTCCAGAGGGCCCTAATTCACACCCTGAGTGCTTAACCTTGAGCTCTGAATCACCCTGCTGTGCCAAGGGGCTCAATTTTCAAACACAGCGAAACTTAAAAGAGGGTTGCCTAAGTCAATTCACCACATCTTGCCTGTACCTCCTGCTTTAATCTTCATTTGCACATTAGCTTTGGTAGCATCCTCCCAGAGCTGACATACCCTCTCTTCTCAAAATATTCCCTTACACTGCATTCATCCAACAAATCTGGCCAAGGGCTTGGGAAAGGATGTATTTGTTCTTCCCATGTGCCTGAAGAGCAGCGCCAGGTAGTTTTGATGTGGGTTTTTTGGCCTTTTTTTAGGAGAAACACTAGAAATGCCAAATCCAGACTTGATGGTACCTTTAGCTGCTTCTGAAAGGCAGCTTCTCCAGACCACCTCATTCTACTGAATGCTCAATGCTTCCACTTGTAGGGGCAGGAGCAACACCTCAATAAAAGTCACTCGGCAGAAGCCACTCTGTATGAAAACTAGACGTAGGACAGGTCTTAGATGAACTGTTCTTGGTCTATGTAACCACATAGCAGGAATACCCAGTGCAGAATCTAGTTTTTTTCCACTAAGTATATTTTATAGATGACTCAAACCTAGCACAAACATCAACACCCTCAACCTTTCCTAACACCCTCGCCCAGCTTTGCACATGGGGTTTATTGGCAGCTGCTGCTTCCTGATTGGTCAGGATCCACCGCTGGGATTTTGGGAGCCTTCCAGCCCCACCCTGTGTTTAGCTACCCCAGTGCGGCAGGCTCTGCTCCTTTGCACTGCTGCTGCCTTGGTGCAATGTGCCACGGTTGAGAGGGTGCCCACACAACAGACAGCATGATGGAGCTGCTGTACTTTCAACTCCAACTTTGCTCTCCTGTGCTAACTTCCTTGCAAAGTCCCTGTGCAGATCAGTGCTGACACTGATGTCCCCAATGGTCTTACCCAGTGTGAAGGCCCCCATGGCAGTCACTTCTCCTAATGTACCATTGGTATCTGTTTCTGCAGGGTGCTTTCAACATAGTTCCCACACTGCTCTTTTTCCAGTCTGGATGTGGCCATGCACTGTGGGGATAGAAAATGATGGGCAGCCCCACTCTTCACCTGCTGTATCTCCAGAGTGCTCTCAGTGACTCCAGGAGGCAAAAGAGGGTCTCGTGTCAGCCAGGGTGGCTCCAGAACAGCTCCGTGTTAGTTGAACAACCTAAGTGCAGCAGAACTGGGTGAAGATACCAAACCAGCTYCTGAAAGGCTGCTGGTGCTGTGCAGCAGTGAAGACAGGGAAACAGACATTTTCGATGCGAGTTTGTGCTCTTTTCTGGACCTTCTGCTGATGGCAGCTGAACTCCAAGTAAACAATGTCTGAGCCCGACAGCTGTTTGTCTCCACTGTGATAGGCCATCCCACAGACTGGCCACTGAAGGAGTTAAAATGCATACCTTTTCTGCAAAACACCTGGGGAAATGGACTCCATGGATCTGCTTCCCTTCCCTGTAAGCCCTGYCAGCTTCCTGCAGGGACAAGAGGAACTTTTTATTGCTTTCCTTCATGTCCTGCAAGGCACACCCTGCTAGGAGGAAAGGTACTGCTGGCTACTCTGCTTTGTGCTCTTGAAACCTGCCTAAATCCCATGATGATGCTGGAGTTGTGGGTGTTCCCAAGGACATATCTGGAAGGCAGAAGCAGACCTTCATAGGAGTCCAACAGTGCAGTCTGGCCCCTTATTCTGTCTTTCAGGYCCCTTATAAAGATACATGAGAAGAGACACTGTAGGAGTCCAGAAAGGCTCTCAGACCCCAAAGCCTGTAGGTGAGATCTAATCTATTTGAAAATGGAGCCCCCTTTGAAGTCTGCATAGAACAAAAACTTGTTGCCCATGGTGCTATGGCTGCAGTCTCATACCTCCAAGTGGCCAGACAGCTCCAAGATAGCTCTGTCACATCTGCTCAGGGAAATCCCATCTCACAGTGAGTCCACTGCAACAGCTGAAAATCTAGGAAAGTCACCCAAAGCAGGCAAGGACAGCATGACCTCTGCAAGGAAAAGCGTGGAAGATCCCTCTTTTTCACGCCCAGATGAATTCAGCATTCACACTGGCCAGCTCTGCTTGGAGGGGAAAGAAGAGAAAACAGCTAGTGGATGAAAGAAACATGAACATTTTGCCACAGGCAAGATGAGTTGAAGACATAATATTTCTGGAAAAAATGGTAGACCAGATCTCAGTGAAAAGCACAAAAAATGGGTTCAGATACAGAGAAGCACGTTTATTTCAGGAGAGGATGGAAACATGAACAAAGTCTATTTTGCTTTTGTACATGCCAGGGCTGTGTTCGGATTGGTACCCAATATCTTTTTCCTGTGGACCACCAACCCTCTGCCTTCAGTTCATTTGAGTCATCCTGCATAAGRTCGGTGGTAGGACTGTTGAAGCTTATCTGGGTGACAGACACCTCTGGAAGAGCCACTCTGTTGCAGTGATGGAAAGATGGAAAGAAACAAACAATTTGGACCACACTTTGTCTCCAGGTTTCTTTCACAGTTTGCATTAGTCCATAGAACAAAAAACACAGTATTTCAAGTGGCACTGCTCCTTTTCAATCCAAACTGTCTACAAGTTCCCCACATAATTCCAAAAGTCAATGAAGAGCTTGATTTCGTTCAGAAACCTTGTTGAGCTAATATGGAACACTCATCTTGCTCAAATAACTACTCCCACTCTCATCTGACAGGTCAAGTCTCAGTCATTGAGTAATGAACCACAGTAGTGAACAGAACTACTGACTGATGTCCCTTTGCAGCCCTGCCTGGATCTCCTGCAATTGCAGAGCAGTGCATGGACCTTGACTGACTCTTCTGGACCCAGCGGGACAGGCATTCTTGCTGACCAACAGGTCTGATACATGGTCACATTGGCTGTACTGTCAGTGGGTTCTGGTGTTTGCAGAATCTTGTGCATGAAGGAACCCTCCCTAACAGTGCTCTCCAAGCTGGGGTTTAAGCCCTGCTCCAGCCTCTTTTTCTGTAGGATTTATGCAAGCTCTCTGTTTACCCTCGCAGAGATCACCTTCTTCTTGTGCTCCAAGACCCTTTTGGTTTTGATAACTTGCTACTAGCACTGACAGCATATTCTACTTTGGGGGACTAGACAAAACCACCCTTAAAGCAGGGTATAAATCAATAGGATGGGATAGGGCAAAGGCAGGAATAGAAGTAATTGGACAATCATAAGGCTGGAAGTGAGACAGGCAGATTTCCCAGAGGAGCTAGCCAAGAGTAATACATGTGTAAGTTTACAAAAGAACTCCTGTAAATGGAAAGAACAGATGTGCTGGTGAATATAGCCTTTGTCAGCGCAGTATAATTGGGATGTTCAATGGCTTCATAAAAATACGTGGACTCCTAATTGCTATAGCACCTGCATTCCTCTGCTAGCATAAAGCTCCAAACCTTCAAGGAGATCAAAAGAAGGCTGAAAGTTTCCTGGCTTGCAGACAGCTGCTTTTTTCAGCTCCCCTGGGAAATTGCACAGTGACAGCTTGGACCAGTCCCAGCAAGTCCACTTGGAAACTGCTCACAATTTTGCTGTGAGAAGCAAGCAGGAGATCACACTGGGTCCTGCAAAATGAGCAGAGAGGTTGTATTTTTCTTCTTCCAGTTGGTCAAGGTCGCAGTTCCTGAGGAAGGACTCTCTATAGAATCATAGAATAGAATCATAGAATCATTAAGGTTGGAAAAGACCTCTAAGATCATCAAGTCCAACCAACAACCCAACACCACCATGCCCACTAAACCATGTCCCTAAGTGCCTCATCTACAYGTCTTTTAAATACTTCCAGGGATGGTGACTCAACCACTTCCCCGGGCAGCCTGTTCCAATGTTTAACCACTCTTTCAGTAAAGAAATTTTTCCTAATATCCAATCTAAACCTCCCCTGGTGCAACTTGAGGCCATTTCCTCTCGTCCTATCGCTAGTTACTTGGGAGAAGAGACCAACACCCACCTTGCTGCAACCTCCTTTCAGCTAGTTGTAGAGGGCAATAAGGTCTCCCCTCAGCCTCCTCTTCTCCAGACTAAACAGTCCCAGTTCCCTCAGCCGCTCCKCATAAGACTTGCTCTCCAGACCCTTCACCAGCTTCGTTGCCCTCCTCTGGACAYGCTCCAGCACCTCAATGTCCTTYTTGTAGTGAGGGGCCCAAAACTGAACACAGTAGTCGAGGTGCGGCCTCACCAGYGCHGAGTACAGGGGGACGATCVCTTCCCTACTCCTGCTGGCCACACTATTTCTGATATAGGCCAGGATGCCRTTGGCCTTCTTGGCCACCTGGGCATACTGCTGGCTCATGTTCAGCCAGCTGTCAACCAGCAYCCCCAGGTCCTTTTCCGACAGGCAGCTTTCCAGCCACTCTTCCCCCAGCCTGTAGYGTTGCATGGGGTTGTTGTGRCCRAAGTGCAGGACCCGGCACTTGGCCTTGTTGAACCTCATGCAGTTGGCCTCAGCCCATTGATCCAGCCTGTCCAGGTCCCTTTGCAGAGCCTTCCTACCCTTGAGCAGATCGACACTGCCAGCCAGCTTGGTGTCGTCTGCAAACTTACTGAGGGAGCACTCAATCCCCTCRTTCTATGCTGAGAATGGAGTGAAATGATCTCACTCAGCCCAGATTGCCCGTGTCTCCATGGGCTTCTCGGGCAGTGGGGATTGACTGCTCCCTTTCGGCATCRCCTCCTTTGCTGCTGTAGTGGTTCCTCTTGCAATCACTCTGCATAGGATAGGTGTAGTTCAGAGAGAGCTCCTAGCATGTGAAAGTCTGTCCCATATGCCTTGTGTTCAGTCGGGCCATGGTCCTTGTGATTCCTRAACTCAGCAGTGCTCTGAAAGTCATGCTCCAACATATAAGGCTTCACAGTAAGTCCCACAGAGAACTCATGGTTCCAACCAAGTGTCAGTTTGGGGCTAGGAGACCCTATTAACCTCATTGTATGTCAGTTGTGCTCAGGCTGGCATGCTGCTGATATATATAGTTAAGATATTTGTGTCCCCTCACACTGTGCTGCCAACCCTCTGGCATCACACAGCTGGGTGCRTGGCACAGGTCTCCCTGCTGCCCAGTTCTCACTTCCCAGGGCTGAGGGATTTGGTGCCTTTCTCAAGAGGATGTCTTAAAACCCTAGCTCCYGAAGTACCAGCGCAATCCTTCCCGTTTTCTCTCACATGACAGGTGAGACCCTTAATGTACTTTCTGGACTGTGATCCTTGTTTTCTCATTGTTTCTCCCTTGGCCTTTCCTTATTTCCAGCAAAGGCTTAAAGACCCTTATGGCAGAGAACTTACTAAGGAGAGCTTTCACTTCTCAATATCTGTGGATCTCTACCGCAGCCACGTCATTTTTTTTGTATTCTTTTGCAGACTGTCCTCTGCTGACCTTAACACTTGCTGTATTCTCCAGCCATTAGTGACACTCATTATTTCTGGATGCAAAAATATGAAAGAAGAAAAAGCCCTTTCAAGTTGCACAGGCTGGGCTATCTTGTCACGAATCCGAGGGGGGAAAAAAAAAGCAGCAACCACMAAAGCCTCCCCACACATGTCTCTGAGCAGTTTGAAAGGGACAGGACTCTTGTGATGTTGGCAATACCATGCAGCTCTGCAGGGGAAGCACAGTTACTTGCAGCAGAGGTTTTAGAGGTGCAAGCTGCAAACAAAAATAATCCTGCTTTAATGAGTTACCTTAATTTCGTTAAACTTTACTTGCTATAATCCCCTCTAATGAGTTACTTCTCAACAGAATAAGAGTTACAGATAGTGTTTCAGCTCTTGGTTCATCCTGTAAGTAAAGTAAAATATGTGAGGTTAAAAGTATGTACAATGTGGGTCTGCTTATGAAAAGCAGACTTTCTGGCTTACTAGAGCTGCCCCCATTGTGAGTATYAATCTCACCAGCTCACTGCAGTGCCCGTTAGGAGATCCCAGTAGGAAGAAGGCCCTAGAGCTCTGCCTATCTATTCACCCTGCTACAGTGGTACCTGTTCAAGGTTGTTGATGGGGATGTGGCAGAGGATGTTGCTGAAGATGTGACTGTGAAGCACTGTAGTGGAGGCACCAACCAGCTAGTGTGTGTCACCCTGCTTTGGGGCAAGATGAAGTTCACATGCCCAGGTGACTCTACTTCTGCTGCCACAAGTCCCTGAGCTGACACAGGGATCACCCTGTAGGAAAGGAATTGCAATAGCACTGCTCCTGGACCCTAGGCCAGCTGGGCTACCAGGCTCAGAGACTTAACCCCGCAGAAGTGTGCCTCCTTTAAGTGTGCTACTTAAAGAGGTGGCAGAGCTAAATCTTGCTTTCAGCCTTCAAAACATACAAATATATTAGATGGATCCTGAATTCAGCATCCCATGCATGTTCAGCCAGAAGAGATTTACTAAGTCTTTAAGGCTCTCTATAAGCCTTTTCTCTTATAACTGCTTTCAGGATCCAAAGTATCTGCCAAGCATACTGTGCACAACGCCCTCTCCACACCCACACATAGACTGGCATTTCATCTCAAGCTATGCTAATCCATAGCTCTTCCTGCAGTCAKGCAGTGTTCAGTAATATTTTATTTATCATAGGATTTAACTTCAAAATTAACCTTTTTGTAGCCTGAAAGATGTCTTCTTGAGAAGGTGATGCTTCTTTATTGCCACACAGACATGGTTGCCTTTAGGCTTTACAGAAATATTCTTCCAAATGTTAAGCTTTTTCCATTTCTATCAGCTTCCATTTCTTGGTATTTCACATGTCAGGTCATTAAGTTAGACCTGGTGGATTCTTCTTTTTGTTTTAATTAATTGCAGTCTATGGAGGATGTTTCTTAGATTTACACACTGGCTTTGGATGGGGTTTCATGGCTCTGTTTCGATCAGGTGAAGCCAGGGAGACATAAAAACAAAACTACTGGGCAAGACTATTAAACTTTTTTTTTTTTTTTCTCCATTAGATTAGGCTTTTTCCATAGATAGGCTTTTCTGAGAACATCTCAGCTTAGAAAACCTCTGTAGCTCCATGGATGCAATGACCWGCCCAGTGCTCAGATGGGCCTTGGGCTATCCCAAATTCGTACTACAAGTGCCTGCCAGAAAAAACACCTCTCATCAGCAGAGTGCACTGATTGCAGTAGTCAGTCACTCAGCATGGGCAGCATGGGCCCCACAGCCTAAGGAACACATTTTTGGAAATAACAGRAAATGCAGATAGAATGGAAATAACCTGTCAGGAGTGAGTCCAGGGCCAAGGCACAGGGTACCAGGTGCTTATGTGTGTTGCTCAGAAATGAACCCAGCTTTGGGGCTGACTGTTCTTGCTTTCCTGCCTGCCTATCTGTGCTGTTCAAGAACATGAGAGAAACCAAATCTGGCTCCTGCTTGGTAAATTCAGTGGGATGGGGCAGTATCTGAGAGCAGCCCCACAGCTTCATGGCTCTATGCTTGTGAGGGAAGGGAAATGGTGACTATTTGAAACAGCCTGAATGGGTGACAACTTTCAATGAGAAGCCAACCAGTAGCCCTCAAGCTTCTCACTCACCTTGGCATCCATGGGAAATCAGACTTACAGCTCAGATGTTCATGGACACTGGGCATGGGGATTTTCCTGTCAGGCAGACCTTTGTAGCTACTGCTCTGCTGGTGCTGCTGCTCATAATCCTTCTCCGCACAGGAACTGAGCATCCCTGGCATTGCTACTTTGCTTGGCAGAGTGCCACCATCTCCATCTCCAGAAGGTCCTCTGTCTACAGTGGAAGAGATGGTTTTGTTGCAAGTCTGCCCAAGGGCTTGACCCTAATCAACTTCTTAGAACAAACAGAGAGGTGTGAATCCCTGGAGTTACCGCAGGGACCTGAGACTAGAGCATGGGACACTCCAGGAACCGCCAAGGATTCAGAGCAATGTCACACAATACCTGCCCCCTGGGTTGAAAGCAGCAATGGACCACTTAGTCCGCTGAGACTTCGTGGCAGGTTCCCAAGCTCTCTTTATAGAGAGAAAGGGGACAAGGGGCTTCTTGCAGGGTCCTGTAGCCCCAGGGGGATAGTCAAATAAGTTGGCATCCCATTGTCTTATATTTCTGCTTCTCATCCCTGGCTCAAGCCTCAGAGGGGTTAATGCCCCACTTCAGTCCAGGAAGACACTTTCAGCATGCTTTTTCAATTGATTTCATTCCTCTGAGAGTATCAGGTGTCCATGGCACCTGCATAATTTATAAAACTCCTCCCTGCCTGCCGGGGGAGAGGGAGGAAGATATTACTGAGGGTCTGAAAGGTTATGCCACCCTCCCTCTCTCAGCTCCTCTGAAAGAAGCCAAAAGACCTTGATATACAGCTTTGTGTTTTGCTCTTGAATGACACTCCRATGTCAAGGCAGAGCATATGTGCTTCTAAAAGCAGCTTTTGCCTGGTCTTACTGCTCCCTTGCCCTTTGCAGAGCTTTCTGGGCTGGGGTAGAGTTGTAGAAGGTTCCTGCAGGCACTGTTTTACTTCTTAAACATTTTAAAGCAGAACAATTTTTTTTTTTTTTTCTTTCAGTCTCTTTGTGAAGGAGAATACTTTGTACAAATAGCAAAGCTGACGGCTGCCTCGGCATAAGGAGTCTCCCCACATCTCTCTGGCATGCATTCCTCCYCTGTCTTGGTGAGGCAGAGGGAAGGAGGGAGCCTGGAGGACTCTATCTCCCCGTGCTGCTGTCTCTCTGGGCTGCTCTGTGGGCTTCAATGGGGTAAAACCCAGTAGCAAAAGCCCACCCTGGGGAACTTGAGCCTGTATCCAGATTAAGAAGCTCAGTGAAGCCAGGAAACAGCTAAGCACTGTCTGGCAATTGCCCACACCATCTGATTAGTAGCACGCTTCGTGGCACCGTTTTCAGCTGTGCTAACCAGGAGTCTCCCAGGCAGTGCTCAGGGATGGCTCAGGGCTTAGCAWGGACCAGGGACCATTCCCACTGAGCTTTTTGGATTCAGCTACCTCTTTCTGTGGAGTTCAGTGGTATGACTACAAGTCATGTTACACCAAAGTCAGGGATGGAAACAATCCTGGGTGCGTTTAATTTCCAAAACAGTCACACCATGTTTATCTATTAAGGTTGCAGTTCTGAAAAGTGCAATGGTTAGTCATTCAGTAGTCCCCTCCCACCAGAGAAGGCATGTATATAGGGGCCTAAGAAATCCACCATTGTAAGTCCACAGGGACAGCATATTTCAACATCAGGTCTTTCTCATTCCTAACCCAGTCACACTGCCAAAAAAGCAAGACATCAACAGTGCAATGCAGAACAAAGCCAAGAGAGATGTTGTTTCATAGCTGCATGCAACATGCTCCATGTATTTTCACTGCTGTGGTATGGTATATAAAGTATATAAATTAAATATTTTAAAAATATTGAACTGTAGAGTACTATTTCTCCATTTTCAGCACTCATTAAACAAATACTATACTAGACACACCACACCCCTCCCCCCCAGCACACACACATTCATCAAAATGCAAACACGTGGATATTCATGTGTCAGCCATGACTTACAGTAGTTTGGTGATATTAATTAGAGCTTTCCAGGCATGTTTCAGTACAACTGGGCGGCTCAGGGAAGTTTCCAGCAAAAGGTGAAAGGACGTAAAAAAATTGGGTAATGATGGTTGTTAGCAGAAG
Organism: Phoebastria nigripes; assembly: GCA_035582835.1. Classification (NCBI taxonomy): domain Eukaryota; kingdom Metazoa; phylum Chordata; class Aves; order Procellariiformes; family Diomedeidae; genus Phoebastria; species Phoebastria nigripes. Next base: position 1,502,642 of record JAYKAV010002799.1, read on the forward strand.
AGGGTCCTACATGGATAATGAGCTCTGAAAGGCTGTATAGGCAAGTAATGAGTAGCAGAGTGTCATTGAATATGTGAACCTGCCCCAAATCGCAGAGCGAGCAGAGACCAGGGGATTCCCCTTGGATTGCTTTAGACCTGACTGCTAGGAAAGTTTTTTTAAATGTAGTTAGGCACATAAAGATGCAAATAAGCACCCAGTAGGATTTTTAAAAGCACATAATCCCTGGTAATTCTGTGGGAGGAAGGTGCCTGAATACAGATACAAATCTGGCTTTAGGTTCCTAGGCATTTACAGAATAAATCCCAATAGATGCCTACCTACTCTGTTAGATACCTACATATATTTTTCTTCCCTGGAACCAGTTTAAACATGAGCCTCTGCTAGTCCACAGAGATGTTGTTTGGGTTTCTCAAGGACTCCCAGCAGGCAGCAGCAGCACTGGGAGGGAAACCTTGAAGTTTCTGTAAAGCAGCACTGCCTGTGACTACTGTAAGGAGTGTATGTCTGCTGAAGGCATAACAACTGACTGGTACATTAACAGCTGAAAGTTCTGGCATTGTAATAGTCAAATTATATGCAAAATGCATGCATAGTCATTACTCATTAATTAATCTAAATAATGGACTATTTCAGCAGTATGTCTGATCTGCCTCTTCTGCAGCTGCTTTGTTTGCTGATCTATTGTTCTGTGRACGCATATTAGAAATATTTGTGAAATGCACAAAATATTTAGCGTTTGAGTATTGCATGAGTAAATATGCTTTTTATCCAAATACTCCATAAGGAATTAATTAACACCATAGCCTCAAAGAAGAGAGCTGTTCATAAATCATTGTCACTAAACCATCCTGTTCCGGTTGCTGGAACAAAATAGTTAGTAGTCTTATTTGCACAGCCATAGATGAGTCTTCTAGCCCCCTGCATGATTAAAGAAGGAGCTTAATAAATATCTTCCTTGAGAAAAAAAAGCTTCCAGGCAGTTTACACTCCAACAAGACTTGGAGTGCATGTTTTTCATGCTAACAGAGCAAAAATCGTCATCCTCAGTGAGATTCAGTCTACACCGTGTGGTCTGTGAATATCCCACTCTCTTTAAGAGCAAAGGGCTGGCTCTATAGGCACATGTACGAGGTTTAATCCTGCCAACAGCCCCATTAAGTGCGTCCTGTTGTAGCATGTTTTGCTCTCTGATTTATAGGACGTATCTTCCATTTGTATTTTGGTAATCCAAATCTCTGAGAGGACTTTAAACAATAACAAAAAATTATTAGCAGTTAGACCAATTAGACTAAGCCATGCCCAGCTTAGCTGGGTGAGAAGGCCCCCAYGCCTGGTCTGTTTTGCACAGAGGCAGGTTGAGGGGTTGCACAGCCCAGCCAAATTCCCCCAGCTGTCCACAGCAAAGCCAAGGGCAGACCTGAGCCCTCCACTACCTCCAGCCTGCCCCGGCCCCCCTGGACCATGCTGCTGCGCTGTGAGAAGATGCAAATACCTGGCAGGACTCCATAGCAGGAGAGGCACTCTCTGGGCTGGTGGATTAGGCAAGATTCATTAAAAGGGTTTATTAGAAGGGAGCAGTGACCATGGCCTTGACGCCTCCGTGCTGATATTGTTATAGGGAACGTGTGTCACCATGGTATTGAGCCCGGGGACTAATACGGTGCATATTACTTCACTCAGGACTCCAAAATCCTTCACACAGGGGAACAAGGGCTTTCCACCCTCTGATGTCTCCTGCAGGTAAGGAGTACCCAATGGCATTTTCCCTCCAGACAGAGCTAGAGAACAGCTTTGTTATTGAAATAACAACTGTAATCTAAAAATTTTATTTTCCTTTTCTTTTTGTTGTCCTTTGTTTGGTGGGAGGGACAAGCAATGCCAACAGCTTTCCAGATGACCTAACATCTGCTATAGGATCCCCAGGGTTGTTCACTGCCAAGCACTCTCAGGAGTGCAACATCACCTCCCTTTGACACAGCATTTTGAGAGAGCCCCTCTTTGTGATGTAAAAAATGCAGGTAACTTCTTGCCTTCCCAGACATCCTCTCCCTTTCTTCCTTCATCTGTACTTTTGCAGATGTTTTACTGTTGCCCAAGCATCGAGGGAACTTTAACACCCATGTTTTCCTCTGCATTCATCAGAAAGAGTTTTAGCCCAGATATTGGCAGAAGTGTCTTCTAGGCAGTAAGTTCATGGGGCAGCAAAGGTGGAAAGCTGTACATCGAACGCCAGCACTCAGCAGACCTCTGAGGATTCACAAGCTCTTTCCAGGCTCAGACCTTTCCTAAGCCCTGTAATGAAAGGGGAGGGTTGGTAGTACTTAAGCAGGAGAGATGGGGCTTTGAGCAGCATGGAGGTCTTTCACTACCTTAACTTAGATCTAAAACTGGTGTCACAAACTTCCTTCTCCTCTTTTTTTCGGAGTGGCCAAAGGACTTTAGGATGTTGGCAACTTCACTTTTAATCCTGACTCTTCTCCTGACCCACGCTGTGCTCTTAGCCAGGCCATTGTCGGGGTCTTCTCCACTGTGGGCGTCTTGTTTAAAGCAGGGTCTCAGCAAGGGTACTGTAGGGCCTGGTTCATGGGGAGTATTTTCAGAAGAATGACACTGACTTGAGGAAGGTTAAATGGTTATGATTAAGCTTATCATATTATAATTTTGTTTTTCTAACTTCCTTTTTATCATTCCAACCACTATGTGATTATATGATTTTCATCCTTGCCTTGTAGATGCAGGCAAGCAGATAGTTTGGATATGATTTATGGGAAAATGGACCTAGAGTTTGTTACCTGGTAATACCAGAACCCTTCCTGATTGCAGAAAAAAATCAGTCTATTGTAAATGCAATGATCTCTAGCACAGCCCTTCCAAATTTCATGGGGAGGGACATCAAGCAAGGAAACGATCACAGGTCCAGCGCAGTCTGTGGTGGGAAGAGGTTACCAACTGTGGTCATTAAAACAACAAAAAAGGAAGAATATCTTCTTCCAAGCAGATAACTCACTGCAAAGGAGGATACTGCAATTTCTGAAGAGCTTCAATGTGTATTTTAAAATCAGATTTGGGAATCCAGCCATCTGTCCAAATATTGAAATTCATCAGCCGTTTCAAGTGGGAGTTCGTCAAGCAAAAACATCCGAGGGAGCTCCCACGCCTGCTGTGTTACTGGGCTTGGGTTACAGCCAAACACCATTGACACAGTTTTCTTACTCTTGCATCTTAACATTTTTTTTGGCTGCAAATCATCTCTGAGTGTGAGCAAAATATAGCTGCCAGTTTGGTGCGATCACGTGTCATGTGAAGCTACTACAGGTGTTAACAGGATTGTCCATGTGTAGATGGAGACAGAGGAAAGAAGAAATATTCCCAGGTCACACGGAGGCTTGTTGCTCCCTTACATATCCCTCAATGAAGGTCTGAAGAACCTCAGAAGTACTGCGGGTCTTGCAAGGCACACAGAAATGGCCTGCTCTGCACCACTTTATTGTGCTTTCTTTCATACCTTCACTAGCAAAGCTTTTTTTTTTTTTTTTTTCTTTTACAAGTATTGCTGTTATTTCAAGGTAAGGAAAATAATTAAACTAGTCTAGGGAGAAAAGTCAGCACAGACACCTTTTTGTGAGAGGGCTCAGCAGTGTAAAGAACAAAATGCTTTCAGTTGCTACACCATACCATCAGCTTGTAGAAAGCATAGTTCTGCTCTGGAAAGGTCACTTCCCTCTCAGCTGGATCCAAGTTTTCAAAACCAGAACTACTGTTGGAGCTGATTACCGCAGGCTTTGACCCTGAAACTGGGTAATTATTTTTACAGACTGGTCCAAATATGCAGTCTTCAGGGGTTGCAGGAAACAGAAGAGCCCAGGCTAGAAGGAGCTTGGGTGGAGATATTCATGATATTGCCATTGTCATGAAGGGACTGATTCAGCCCTGGCTAAGGAGTGCTGGCTGAGTAGCTAAGGTGTCAAACTGCTCTAGAGGAGGGATGTGTGCTGCTGCACCCAGCAGAAGACAAAAGATGAATAAGGTCAAGGCCTGGCAGGACACAGCTTTTGCAAGTGATGAGACTTTGACCAGGTCTAGAGTCCATCTTCGAAGAAACTCCTCCTTTCCTGGGACTGTCAGCCCTTTAGCACCCTTCAAATGGCTGTGTCCCAGGTCCTGGTGTAGAAAGACTTGTCAGAAGGCATGGAGACCTGCATCTGCCTCATAATCCCCAGGCACGGCTGTTGTACTCTGACACAGCCAGGAGAAGGTGGGCAGACCCATGCTGATTTCACTCAAGACTTTTGATCTCCAAGATTTGGGATTTCAGGGGATGTTTTTGGTCAAAGCCACAGCGGATGGTTTTGTAGGATATAGTGGATAATTAACAGATGAGGAAATCAATCCTGGGACCTACAACGCTCCTGTCCTTTGTAAAAACCTGGCTCTGTGGCATTCATCCCATCATCTGTTAGGCTTTTCTGATATTTCTGACCAAAAGACCTGGAAAAAGACCAAAAGATTCATGGGAAAAGTAAAGCAGCATGTGACAGGCCTGGGAAGTTTCCTTCACAGAGAGCTCTGGTAAAGAAGCAGGCCAGGAGTTTCTGATGGCAAATTAAGCAGGGGGTGAAATCCRTACATCATCCAATTAAGAGGAATGTACATTGATGTTCTGTACAAATAGCTGCCACATCGGAAGGCCACCACCTGGGGCTTTCTAAGTGCTTGCTACCAAGAGAGATTACTCCGTAGCTGGGTTTAATTCCAGCAGTTTGACTTGCACTGATTAACTCAATCTCTTTGAGAAAACCGTGTGCTGTAACCATGAACCAGGGATGTTCTGCTGTGCCAACACACTGTACCCCACTTAACCACCCAGTTGCATGGCTGCAACTGGTGTGGGGACAAGTGAGTCCTCTTCGGTATCTTCTCTCCATGGTGGGGGGCCCCCAGGGTAAAACCACATAATGAGGTCCCCTGGCAGGTCACTGCTTGGGCAGACCTGCTCTGCTGGGCACAGGAGGTCACAGTGCTGGAGAGGGACCATGGCCCTCCACCATCCACCACAATGTGCAAAACAGAGGCAGTAGCCAGCAGTGGGCGAAGTCTGATAAATGGAGCTGCCAGCTGTACTGTGCTGTGTGTAGAAACCCAAACAGCATTCCTGTATGTGCAGGACCTCTTCGAACAGTCAGAACAGGTTTCTGGGGAACTATGAGCTCCCTACAGCTTTCCCCATAGTGCAGATGGGTGAGGCTTACTGAAATACACTCCCAAATTGCAGCTAAGATTGACTTCTTTTGCGTTTCCACTTTTCTCTGCCCAACAGGACTCACTCTTCTTGCCTGCATCCTCTAGATTTGGCGTTGTTTGTTTTGTTCATAAACTCAAAGTGAAAAGCTCTTCTTTTTTTTTTTTTTTTTTTTTTTTTTTTTTTTTTTTTTTTTTTTTTTTTTTTTTTTTTTTTTTTTTTTTTTTTTTTTTTTCTTTTTTTTTTTTTTGTTTTTACTCTGAGAATTTGGGAAGTTTATAACATTTTAAATCTCTCTATAATCTCATAAATATAAATGAAAATGTTGTGAAGAGTCAAAAAGGTGCAGACAAAGCAGGATCATTAAATCTGGGACTTTCAATGTATAATGCATTCCCTCATCTGAGACTCTGATGAGGAAGCCATCACTTTCTGCATTTTCTCTCTGACGGAGAACTGGGGATGAGAAAAATTATATGCCCGCAATACTAGTTTTGTGCAGTACAAAACAGCCAGATGAACTGCATATTCTTAAGGGAAATGCATATTCTTAAGGTTTGGACAAGGTCTGAATAGGGCATTCTGGAAGATTAGCAGATGAGCTTTTAGTTTCACAGTTATGGGGAACAGCTGGCAACAGATAAGCAACAGCAGGATCTAGCAATTGATTTCATCCACTGATTTAACCAGTGTTTGGAAAGCCTCTTCACACCAATATTTCTTCTCTGTGCCTTCTCTCTTTCTAATAAGGAAAATCTTCACTGTAGCACACCCCTGAAAGAGGTCACCCAGGGAGGGCATGGAGTCAGTCTTTGGAAGTGCTCGGGATCCACTAGACAAAGCCACAGCTGACCTGATCTGCTGTTGGAGATTGTCCTGTTCTGAGGGGAAGAATGGACTGGAGATGTCCAGAGGTCCCTTTCCACCAGCACTTCTATGATTCTCTCAGAACAAGCCAGTAAACTCTACAAATACCTTATTTTCTTAGCCCTATGAACTTTTCTAGAGCAGGAGCTAAAATAGATTGAGGTATCAGCCAACAATTTCTTGCCTGTAGCATCTCACCTCTCCAGTAAGCTTGATCTGTAAGGTGCTGTGTGCTTCCTCTGCATCAGGCTTCTGTGGCACGCAAGAGGCAACCATAGCCTGACTCTTCCCTCTTTGACCACCTCCATTTTGTTTGTTCTTACGCAGAGCAGTTGTCAGATTCTGTTTTGGGGATTTATCCTTCCTGCTCTGGAAACTTGCACAGGAATGGAGCAAAAAACCAAGCATGCCTCTGGCCCTCAGCACAAGACAAGATCAGAGCTTTCCATGGCAGCCTGGAGAAACGCATCTGAAGCAGAAAACAAATTATATTTCCTCTCTTCACTGTACTCTTGACATATCTCAGTCTTCTCTACTAGCAGCTAGACAGAGGAACAAGGCTCCGGGGCGCAACCACTAACCAGTTGAGGTCGAGGTAGGATCCCAGCCTGGCTCAAGCTGGAAATCTCAAAGGACCTTGCTTCTGGAAATTAACCTGACATTAGGACCAAACTGAAGATGGAGTCACCTACTGCATACAGTCTACCTAGTGAGAACCCTTGGCCAGGCAGTAATCAGCCTGTCCTCAGCAGCCTCAGCATGCACTTCTCATATCCCCCAAAAGCAGGCCAGCTGCTGAGCCCTGTGGACTTCTAGGGAAACAATGTGGAAGAATATAYCACCAGGTGTGGAAGATGCTTGGCCAAGGACTGACCCTTCTCAGAATGTCCTCAGGCAGGTTCGCCTCAATAGCAAACTACAATGCATAAGGAGGTTCTTCACGGGCCCCCGGCAGGCAATGTTCCCCGTGTTTCAGCAAGAGGACTTGTTCTTCTATTTCCCATGTCCAGCCTGTCTCAGTGTTCCTAGCTGTGAAGGTGATGGCTTGGAGAGCTGGGGCTTTAGTTTTACTTCTGACAAAAGGTGGAAGAACCTCAGCACATTTGGGTGGAGTGACCAGAGCCAAGACCTGGGTGCAGGTTGTTCTTTTGGGATGGGCTTTCAGCAGTAGGATCCCAATAACTTTATGTAGATCAAGCTTAGATGTTTGGGTCTGAGCTGTTCTTTCTCACCTTCCTTTACAGAAGGAGAAGGAGAAGGAGAAGGAAGAAGAACAACAATCCAAATGAGAGGCTTTTACCTCTATCTTAGGCATGTAGGCAGTGCAATGAACACTCATCACTGGTTCTGTACAAGTGGAACTTAGATGAACTGGATGTTGTCAGAGAAACTGGCCTTCCTCTGATGATTTTATGTACTTCTGGAGGTCAAATCGACTCACACTTGGCAGGCAGGGGCAGATGAAGCAGACACAGGGTTAAACATTCAAGGTAGAAGACCTAGATTCCACCAGATGAAACACAAATGCTTGCGAAATGAAATCTTGATGATAAGCTGTAATTTCATACACAGAACTACTTACTTCATGGGACAATTGCTATTTAGAATAAATTGCTAGGTTACTTTCCCATCTAATTACACCCCAAAACACCTTGGAATGCTTAGGGTAATCCTGATCAAATACTGCCAAGCTGTCTTATAGCATTAAAGAAAATATTTGATTGCCAGAAATCCATTACTACGTAGACATCTGTGCACTGAACTCAGGCCATGAGGGCAATATTAATTTTTCACAGAGCAGTTCTCTGTAATATGCCTACTCATACTACTGTACAAACAGGATTTGCATTGACTTATGAAGTCCTGCAGCCTTTGACATTGTATGTTAATTAAAAATGTTCCATTCACAAGAGAGGACAGAGAAAGTTTTTGCAGGAATTTCCACAGATCTTTCTGCAATTTTAGCAACAGATGCAGGGGGCTCTGGCACAGGGCGGGCTGGGACACCCCTCCTGGGCACTGCGAGCCCTCTGCACCGCTGCCTGGGAAAGGCAGGTGAATGTCAACACAACAGCTTGCATGGGGGTCATTCGAAACTGCCTCTGTGCTAAGCAGTGCTGCCTTTACTATGTAAAGCTACTTAAACGGTATCGTTYTGACCACAAAAAATTGTGTGCATTGCTTACTGACATCCCAGATATGTGATGCTCCTGTGCTTCTGGGAGAGATCCCCATTTGTCACTTCTTGAGGAGTGACAGGTCTCTCTACAATTTCTTAAAGGATTATGCTAAAAATAAGCTGCACTTTATGATGGTGATGGATAGTCAGATATAATATCAAGGACCCAGAATCAGCATTGCTAATCTAACACCATCCCTAACTGAAAGTACACACAGGCTCAGATGAGTTTCTGGAGAAAGAATTATTCAGTTTCCCCTTTTAAATACTCTGCCTGGAAATGCAAGGTCTCCATTTGTACTAGCTTCATGGGATCCTGTTGCTGATAGTACAAGCTCTTTGAAGCYGTATGTGGTGCAGCAGGGTGCTAAGGAGTCTTACAAGGAAAGAAAGGGATAAACTAGAAAATGAAGATACTGGTGAGTCCAAGGGGATGGCTCTCAAGCAGAAGACAGCTCCAGAAATACCTGGCTAAATGAACATGCATCCATCAGCGCCAGGGAAAGTGATGTTCAGACAGAAGTCAACTCCCTGGCTGTCTGTCATGTCTGATTAACTCCTTCATTCCAAACAGTCTTTCTTTTTGTATGAATTAAACCTGTAATCAGCAGGACATGGGAGGGTGCCATCAAAAGGACAATTCATCTGCTCCAAAACATACAGAGGTTGGATGTTCCTGGGGGAACACCCACAGTCCCTGCGGTTGTATATATAAACAAGCCAAGCCTCTGAAACTCAGAWATACACCTAAAAGAAGAAAGAAAGAAAAAAAAAAGAAAAAAAAAAGAAAAAAAAGAAAAAAAAAAAAAGAAAAAAAAAAAAAAAAAAAAAAAAAAAAAAAAAAGGAAAGAAAAAAAAAAGAAAGGAAAGAAAAAAGAAAGGAAAGAAAGGAAAGAAAAAAAGAAAGGAAAGAAAGGAAAGAAAAAAGAAAGGGAAAAAAGGGAAAAAAGGGAAAAAAAGGAAAAAAGGGAAAAAAGGGAAAAAAGGGAAAAAAGGGAAAAAAGGGAAAGAAAGGTTTGTTTAGAAATGCCATTGCCAGCATATTAAAACATAAGACTACAACACAGTCAGGAGTAAACATGGGGTTGCTGACCCAAGTTAGACCCCAAGTGTCTTTCTCTCTCTAGATTTGTTAAAGCAAGACATCAGGCTTGATCTTTCCTTCTGCCCTGTGAGGAGAGATAGACAAGGCCCTCAAGTCACAAGCTGAACCACATGAGCAGAGAAGGAAGGAAGACGTTGCTGTTAATACAGCTGTCCCACAGGTTTAAATCACAGATACTTATGAGGCCATAAGATGATTTATAAATATTCATTTCAGGATAGGTGCTTATGCAAATAACTCTGACTCCATGGAGTATCATTATCCTTGGAAATAAAGTTGTTGTTACTCCTTCTTCATTGTTTTCCCATTAAAAGAGATTCCCTCATCTGATGCATCACACGAGTCTCTCCCCAGGAACTACCAGCAGAGGAGGAAARCCCATCACACCCACCTGCACTGTGATTGACAATTACTTCCTCCCTGATCCCACCCCTATATTTTCATTCACTTGCCTTGGTCTCTGAATAAACACAGAGAGTATCTGCAGTTTAGAAAACTAAATGGGCCTGGCAGTAACTTTGGTTATCCTGGTGCTACTCATTTCCCAGAACAATGACATCCCCGCACATAAATCTGCCCTCCTTTTTAACGCAGCAAACGTGCGTTCCAAGCTGGGAGCCTTAGGGGCATTTCTAGATTGTCTCTGTCCTGTGTCACAGCACCTAATGCAGAGGGGCAGAGGCACATTGAAGCTGGGTAGTAGATGGGAGGCAGGGTGGGAAGGAGCTCTGCTGCCAGACCTTCTCTTTACAAACCTCCCGGGGCTCAGGACAAGCAACTTCTCTGATTCCTGCTCTGGCAATGTCTCATGGAGAGAGCTGGGTCAGGAGGAGGCACATCTCAGGCTTTTGAGGGCTTTGCTTGTCAAGTAGCAAAGATTCTGAACTCACCCCAGGAAGCCAGAGGGAGAGAATGCAGCTCCAAGAGCAGCACTGCCGCTCACTCCTGCAGAAATACACTGCTCCTGTGCTGGAGCCTCCCATTGCCTCCTCCTGAAGTTTCATGGGGAGGTGACCACTACTAACCCCTATAGGGTCAGGGAAGGTGACCAGCTTGGCCTCTAAAATGCCCACACAGATGCTCTGGATAAAGAAGGACTTCACACAATGCAGAGAAAACTCTGTAAACCCTCCCAAGCTTTGCATTTGCTGTGTRCTTTTAGATAACCCCGAACACTTAGTTGCCTGCTCCTGGCTGTAGCTAGCTGTCAATTGTGCTTGGCAGCACAGATATTAAACAGGGTGGGGGTAGGGGTTAGGTGCTCACCAGCCCTGAACAGATCCAGTGAGCAAATATGTTAATTTAAAAAATAATGCAAGCAGTGTGCGGTAAAGATTTGTGGAGCTCATTAATGTTTGAAAACAGCTTTGACATCTGTGCTTTGTTCAGATGAGACTTTACCATTCAGTGCCTGGGAAAGAAAATGCAGTAAGTAAAAGGCTTTCAAATGTTCTCAGAGGGCCCATGCTTGGGARCAGGATCATTCTTGCGTTATTTTAAAGACCCTGGTACTTCCTTCTGTAACTTTTACAAATACCTCTAGATAGGGTAGTTAATAGCATGTCCTTGCAGAGTAGTGTGAAATTGTATTTTATGTTATTGAGTCTCTCTTAGAGTAATTACCTTCAACAAAACATGTCTGAYTCAGATTTTATGATAAAAATACAGTTTTTGAGACAGAAATATTCACTTAATTATTCCATACTCACGTAGGTGTTGCTATTCATGTTTGTACAAACCTACATCACCCGCAATTAGCATCCATTGTTGAAGTCACCAACAATAGCTATTTTATGATCATTCAAGAGGGACAGATTTCCTTCCTCTTCCCATACAACCGCGGCACATACAACATGTTTCATTTCTTGCRAGGAGACTGAATTCTTATAAGTATGTGAGTAGGTTATGTCAAGAGTGTGAACTGTTGTCTGTGTGGAGGAGACCTTATTTCAAGTTTATATTTACCCAACTAAAAGCAGGTCCTCATTAGGCTACAGACAACACAACATCCTGCCATCAGCTTTTTGGTGCAGTCTGTGCAGTTTAATTAGACAAGTCCTGAAGAGAAAATCAAAATGCCAAGGGAAAGTGCCTGAGTCACTATACTTCAGCTTGAGGCCCAGACGGAAATCCTGCTGTAAAACAGATCTGTAGAAATTTGACAGAAATGAACCATTTCRAGAAGCAGATGACATTTGCCACAGTACGGGAGCAAGAGCCAGGAGCTCCCAGCAGGTTTGAAGTGCAGCCCTGCAGAGGTTTTCGGCAGTGCTTTCCTGCCAGGTTGCCAGCCCAGCCCTGTGGAGCCTGTCCCAGTCCAGAGCGGAGCCCAGATGTCCCAGCAGACCTGGAGCTTTCAACCACCATGCAACGAGTCTCAGAGGCTGGACTCTATTTTGCTCTCGCCACACCTTAGAAATGTGAAATAATCATACTGATGAAAGTGAGACTGAATTATGACATCCCTTGTGAAACAATATTGAACAACTTTTCCCACACACCCCAGTTTCTGAGTGACTGCTGTTCTTGTGCRCCAGCCTCTGGCTTTGCAAAGACAACAGTGCAGTCTGGGTACAGTGCTTCTGCACGTGGGGAAGTCACAGCTGACAGAAGATGAACACAGATCTTATTTTTTGCTCATGCCTGGTTTGGAGATGCTTTATATTTAGAGGGGAAAAGGCCACATTACCTTTTCATAGAACAAACCACTTCAAAATATTTCAGTTGAACAATCACAACTCATTGCACTTCACTGTTTTCAATAAGAAACATATTCACACTCCCAAGGCAGAATAGACTATTTTACCTTGTCACCATGACCAAACCTCTCATTTCAACTCTGACCTGGGATTATTTTACTGTTTTGGATAAATATCTTCTGGGATCTGTAGTGTGAGTGTATGAGGCACCGACCTTTCTATGCAGTCAGATGCATTGCTGGGTGAGTTTTCACAGTGTCCCAATACCCTTGTGATTCCCATGATGTGCAGAGTCTTTGCTTTGGTGCAGACTGGGTTACACCATGGGAAATGCAGTGTGGTAAAACTGCCAACGCCAGAGGAGAGAATGGGAGCCACCAACGACAGCATCCCTTTAGCAATTAATCATTCCAGGAAAGCACAGTTTTACTATGGGCTGAGTCAGACCAAAGCTCTCCAAAGGTTCAAAAAACCAAAATATTTTTATTTGAGTTGAACCTACAGACAACAAGCCTCACTATTGGCTTTTAACAAGAAAAAACCAAAACATACTTCAGCCCACTGAAAAATGTCCTTCCATCAACATTGTGGGAAATGGATGCCAATCTCCCCAAAGTTACTGCTGGGGACAACACTAGAGCCGTTTCGTTTGTGATGGATCTTAATGACGGGACTTCCTGTGTTAGTGCATGGCAGAGAAATGTTGCAGGGATGAGAAAGTGCCAAGCACCAGAATAGAAGATAGGGAAAACCTGTTATTGTGGGTAGAAGTGAGCATGGGGTGGAGCTGAGTGATACCCCCAATTTGTCAAAGCTTTATTTTCAGGATTTCATCAGCCAGAGCTGTCACACTTCGCCACACTATTTCAAGTGAAGTCCATATTTATGCAATATTTCTGTTAGAGGAGGGGGGGGGTGTCTCCCATGTTCCTGTCACTGCATGAAGGAAAATCTCACAGTATAAGAGGAAAGCAGAACAAATGATGTGTGAGAAAATGTATTTCCACACAAGAGAGATTTCCCTGTAAATAGGATCTTGCTAAGCAACATAGGCCCTGCAGAACATGTCAGCTTGTGCGTCGGGAGGTGCTAATAGCTTCTTGTGTAGCAGGAAGAGGTTTTGGCGTCTGCTGATGAGGGGCTGAGTAAATTTGGCAAAGGCCGGTTTTCCTTGGCTGTGGGGCTCCTACAGAGTGGGAATTGACAGACTTAAAGTCACAACACCGTAGAGAGCAGAAAGACTATATGTAGCCCTATGCAGCAGGGTTGTGCTATGGGACTCCCTCATCCCGCATCCATCCGTCCATCAAAAATGAATAAAACAAAACCTAAGCCCAGGGTAAATTCCACTGTCCAGGGGGCTGACTTTGGCCCCAGGGTTCTGAGGCAACTTCTGTTATGTCTCRGGTGTATTTTATTTCTCACAGATGATGGTCGTCATCTTTGGGCTCTGGGGTTACAGTTCTGGTGTCCCTAGCACTCACCTCTGCTCTTCTGACAACCACAGCTCTTACCATACTCTTGTTGCCTTGCTCTTTTTTGTCCAAGTCTACAAACAGGCAGTGAAGGAGACCTCCATCTCCACAGAGCATCATCCCATACTCCCACATTGGATCAGATTTTGCCAAGGAGCACCTCAGCTGGACTGTCTCCTGCTGTCCTCTTAGTCACCATCCCCTAATACAACATGGGAAGCAGAGGAAATGATCTTTCCCTGATGATGGCTCATTTAATCTGTGGCTTTAGCTTGGCTTTTCAGGCCAAACCTGTGCACAAGCGTGAATCAAAGCATTAGTAGTGTTGGGAGAGCTGGATTTGCCCTTTCTGCTTCCCTCTACTGCTCAATTCTTTARAGATACTCTTTCTGGTTCAGTGATCACTTCTAGAAATTATTCATCTCAAACTAAGACAGGCGCCTAAGGCAGGAGGAAGGGTTCTTTCCATTGACTAGAGTAGAACTAAATTACTTTAGGACAAATCACCTCTTTTTTAGGCATCTAGCTTTAGGAAGAAATGCTTGAAAGCAATGCTTGTCTGTCCTTCAGCCCGGAGAACTACTTCAGTGTGACTGCATCAGCAAGGAAGCCTTTCTYGCTTTGTAGGATGAAGATAAAGGTATCATCGTCACCTGCCCCAAGAGCTCTGGAGGCAGCAACAGCTGAGTGTGCTGTCAGTGGGAAGTGGTTAGAGCTGGTCCACACAACTGCTGTGTACAGCATGCATGATGGGGCAGACCCATGGCTGCTGCGCATGGTGCTGGGGTGAGACCCTGCCTCGTCCCCTCTACTGTTTGACCAACTCCATGAAGAGTCCCACTGCCAGCTTCAGCCAGTCCTTGCTGAAATTATTTCTATATTGCTTCCTGCCAGCACATTGGTTTCAGCTTGTTCTCTTGGGCTGTTTGCTGTCATTCATGGCAACCAAAATGACACTGTTGGAGAGCTACTCTGGGTAGCGCCAAGTTCTCAGAGCACTACCAGAGTAGGGGGGACCCAAGAAGGGAGGCGTATCACCTAGCATCAGACTGTACAGAGGAGACGTCTTCAGTTGAGCAGCTGTCCTGGAGGCCCTTTGCAGGCAACAGAGAGAGATGCAACCTCCTGAGGAGCAATTCATCTGCCTCAAAGGAATCACACCCCTAGGGGTGTGTCTCTGCTGATTGTAAGGCCATTTAAATAATTTTAATACTGGATTTTACTTCTGCTTGCAAACAGTATTAATTCTTGGACTGACTTGCTTTCTGCTGTCAGGTTTTGTGGTGCAGGTTCTATGTTGTTGTTCAAAAAGGGGGAGAATTTGCAGCCTGTGTTGCTCTCTGGTCAGCACTGAGCGTGAAGACGACTATGTCTGTGCAAGGTGCAGATGCTAAGGTCTCTGTGAACAGACTTGCCTGCAGGCTGTGTGACCTTTACCACAGTCTCAAGCACATGTGTAAAGAGAACAAGCCTTTCTTGAATGAGAACATCATGAAGAAAAGACTATGGCAGAGGGGACTTAACAAAACACTCCTTTTAGATGCAATCTATCAACCAAATATTTCCATGCTAACATTCCCAGTGCTACATGTATTCGTGTAACATTCCATTCGTAGATATCATCCAACTGCTCAAACACTTGTAAAAACAGTTCTTTGCTTCATAGTCAGTCAAGCTCCAAACTTTCATTTGCAAAACTAATGGAACATCAGGTTTGTGTTTTAGTAACTACATCACTCTCCCAGCAGGTAAAAGGTGCTCAGAGCTCAGCTTTTCCATCTACATCCAAGCAGGTGTGAGAATGACCCGTGGTTCATGCTCAGGCTTGGGTCAGAGAGGAGACAGCACTGTGCAAGTCAGGTGTGTCGATATGTGCAAGCTCTTTGCCAAAGCAAAAGAAGTTTTGAAGGCAGGAACTGAAAGTGCATTGCTCTTAGGCAGGCCAGGAGCTGTTCTGTGTATGTTAGTCTCTGGTCTGAGTAACAGTAATAATAACAATTAATAATTGAATCTTTGAATTATTGATAGCAATAATTAATAATTGAATAACTGAATTCTATGCACTACTATAGAGACTCTTGTCAGAGAAACTCAAAGTATTTTGCAAACGTTAATGAATTAATGTCAGGATCTTTTGCCAAAGGCAAAACCAAAATAAAACAGAATTTCCTCAGGCCACTCCACCCTCATACAAACACTGTGCACATTTCGCTGAGACAGATCTAGGCAGGAAAACCTCTAGGCTATGGTGATGGCGCCAACCTCTCAGGAATACCTTGCTCCTCAGGAGTCTTCTACCAGCATGGGGCCTCCATGCACACATGTGTGGGCTGCCAGCTGGTGCATGGCCAAAAGCAGGCTGACTACAGGCAGCGAGGTAGTACCTGTGAAGCAGATCCAGGGCTGGGCTGGGGCCTTCTCATTCCACCTCCCCTCTCCTCAGAGGAGGAGGCAGCATGGATGGCAGCACCCAGGTCAGATTACCTTTGCAGTAGTGGTGGCATCAGAGGTGGGCCCTGCTGAGGAAGTTACCCACATGTTGTCCCACTTTGGGACAAGTTGGGGGCCACAAGCCACAGTCTCTTTCCCTTTCTCATGGACCAGAAAACACCATCCTTAATTTCACTGACCTCTAATTTCTTTTTTGGTCAAATAATTTCTTTCCAAGACACATGATCCTCACTTTAGGTTGGGAAAAGAAGAAGAATTTACCACATCAGGATGCTTCTGGCCACTTGTTTCTTTGCCTGTCCATGGGACAACACAGCTGGAGAACCAGTCCAGTGGGAAGATGTGAACATCCTCAGACCTGTTCTTCACAGGGTGTAAGATCATCAGGTGCCTGCTCCTGTTTTAGGTGCCTCTTACAAGTTAAGTGTGACTTTGAACAAGGTCAAGGCCCATCCTCTTCATCTAAGGATTTAATGCTGATACTTTCCTTTTAAAACAATAGGTCCAAATATTATCTTTCAGACATCTGCCCTTCCTCCATCCCTGTTGACATCCTTTGGATCAAGTCAGAAGAGAATCTCCTAGGTGGTGCCCTTCTTGTGCTGTTCCAGTTATGATTATTTCCACTTTCTCAGTAGAAACTGCCTCAGCTCCAAAGCATTTCAAAGAGTCTCTCTACCATCTGTAATTGCTTGCTGTTCCTTTCATTCCTGCGATGGTCATATCTCTCTTTCCAAGCAAGGCTTTGACTGCTTCTTTTGTGATTTCCAAGGATTATAAATGAGGACATTTATTTTACACCACAGACAAGCTTCTGTTTTGAGTAGTAACAATCATAAGGATAGGCAGTGGCTGTTAAAGCCATTTTATTTTCTTTCTGAATAGCAAAAGGTTCTCATTCACCTCCAGTTTTGACACTCTGGAAATATGCTGCTCTTCAGAATTGAACTTGTGTTACCAGCAAAGAATCAGAGGGCTAAAGGAGGGATTTCTAGCTACTGGTGAAAATACATTTCACTGCTTCACATCAAAATAAAGGACTTAGAAAATATTGCAGACAACTCTTTCTGTAGTACACAGATTGGTATTGCCCTTGGTCAGTCACCACTGGCTCTCCCCAAACACTCAAGAAGGATTTGCTCCATTACTTTCCCAAAGACTGAGGTGAGGATGAATGACCTGTAGTTCCCTAGATCCTCTTTTTAGCCACTCCTGAAGATAGGTATGACATTTGCCTTTTCCCAGTTATAAGGAACCTCTCCCAATTGCAATTACCTTTCCAAGATGTTAGAGAAGAGCTTCACAATGACAACAGCCTGACCCATCAACACCTTTGGATGCATTCTATGTGGCTCAAAGGACTTATGTCTGTCATAAGCGCTCTCTAACTCTATATTCCTTAATAGTGGGTAATGCCTCACTCCCACAGACTCTGCTTGCAGGCTGGGGAACTGAGTGGGACTATGCTGAGCAAGGGYGCAGTCAGGGAAGGTGGCACGTGACTAGCAGCTTGACTGGGATGTGACTGTGCTGCCTGATGTTCTCTCAAATGCCACAGACTATTTCTAACCATAAGAAAACCCTGCCTGCACCTCACCTTTGTGAACCAACTCAAACATGACCCAATTTTTCTGGAAGCCACCAAATATCACCAGACTTCTGGAAGCTTAGTCCCTCCTGCCATGTCCAAATGGGAGATGTGGCAGTTCAGCAAGGTGAAGGGAAAGCTGTGGGAGTGACCAGGTCAAGCCAACCATTGCAGTCTGGATGAATGACACAGCTCCTGTCATTCCTAACCCCTGGCACACAACTGTGCATACTCTGATGCCAGCTTGAACCAGAGCAAAGATATGGAATGCTTTAAAATCAGTCTGCATCTAGGTCAAAGGCATGAAATGAGCTTGGGTGACTCTGCCTGACTAATAAGAAAAATGACTTTAGAAATATGTTTCCCACTATCTGCATCTCTCTTTTTCCTCCTCTGTTTTGGCTCATTACAAAACCTGGAAATAATTTGTTGCCAGAACAACAGACATTTTGCCAGCTGCTGACTAGTACTGCTGTTTCTTTTGGACAGCAGACAGGGGTACTGGTGGACCTGAAATGCTGTTTGGGCTGAAGGCTGCCTCTGGTTTAAATCAGAGTTG
Organism: Phoebastria nigripes; assembly: GCA_035582835.1. Classification (NCBI taxonomy): domain Eukaryota; kingdom Metazoa; phylum Chordata; class Aves; order Procellariiformes; family Diomedeidae; genus Phoebastria; species Phoebastria nigripes. Next base: position 1,520,807 of record JAYKAV010002799.1, read on the forward strand.
TAATCCAGACTCTTTCTCCTTAGGCTGGAGTCTGGTGTCACTCTGAAACATGCTGTCCTTAACATGCTGCACAACTTTGCATCTGTATCTGTCAGTCTAGGGCCTCCAGGAATTCTCCAGAACCATCTGGGAAGAGAAAATTGAGAAGGGTCGGTAGGAAGGGACTCCAACCTGGAATAGGGCTATTGCTGGATCAGCTGGACGTTGCTGGATCTTGCTACCTCTGGATCAGGTCACCCTGACTTTGTCTATCTGAGTCTTGAAAACCTCCAGGGACAAATCCCACAGCCTCTTTGGGTGACCTCTTGCAGTTCTGCTTGACACTCCTGAGCAAATGATTTTCCTAATGTCCATTCTGAATCTCCCCAGCCATAATTTGTGCTTACTGACCTTTTCACACTGTCCACCACTATCAAGAAGTTTGAATTCACTGCCTTTGTAACAACCCTTCAAACAGTTGCAGGCTGCTGTTAGATCACCCCTCCCAATCGCAGAGACTGAAGAGACCATCTTCAAAAGCAATTCACCTAACAGCCTTTGATGACTACCCAAGTCCATTCATGGGCTCCAGCCTCAAAGTAAAGACAGTTCCCCCTGAGGTGCCTCAGAAAGAATGGCTCTGTGCATGCAAGCTCTGCGTGCATGGGGTGCTAAAGTGGAAAGCACACTCACTGCCTGCCTGTCATCTGGCCAAGCCTCCAGTGAAGTGGAGAAGAGGATTTTTATCTAACTTCTGCTCAGACTTTTTTTTCTGGTGCTATATTGACTTGAAGCAGGGGGTGTCTTTCACCAAATCAATATGTAAACCTGTAAACTCCCTTCCACACACATGCATACATACACACATCCCATTTGTATGGTCTTGACACCGCCGGCATTTCCAGCCCTTTGGCAGGATAGATCAACCTGCCCAGCTCCACCAGGACAGAAACATGCCCATTTTAGTCATTGCACAAAAACTAAGCATAGATAGATGCTCAGGCTATCCAGGGGATCTACAGCAAAGCAAATACTTGAACCCCAGTCACCTTGCTCATGACTGACACCTTAAGGGCCTGATAAAACCAAGGTGAGCTGGCCTTCCAGCAGGCTGAACTGATCCTTCAGACTCCCATTACAGCTGCCTGCCCTGTGCTCACATTGGAAACACTTAACACTCTGGCCTTAACTAGCTCCTGTCATTGGAAACTGCCATTCACTCTCTGCCTTTCATCTTTAGGCTCATTGACCTTGTTAACATCCTGTCTACTTCACCTGGCAAGCAGCAAACTGGGGAGTATTCCCAGTGCAAAATCTACCTGCTCGGCAGATTTATTCTGAAATGTATCTGACTTCAGAGAGCCTCCTGGTAGGATTCCTTCACCATCTGCAGGAATGATATTAAATCACACTGTTACAGTCAAAATGTTATTGTGAGCAAAAGGAAACACATCTTATATATGGAGGAAAGAATTTATTGTTAATTTAAGTAATGTTTTAGTAGTCTAATAGTCCAAATTATCTAATCCAGAAAAACCTCCTAAATAAAATGGTTAAACTTGTTATACAAAAACTCCCTAGTACTAATGCCTGTTTTCTGGGGCTATGTTCACACTTTCTGTGACCCTCAGGGTCCTCAGAGGAGCCCTGGAGGAGGTTATGACAATTTGCTGTCATCCAGAAACCTCCGCCAAGAGGAGCACAACGCTCATGGTGAGGATTGCTTCTTCCTTGGTCTTAGGTCTACTTGAGTCTATTTTTACATGTTTTCATATCATAGTCTGCTCTCTTTTCATTGACTCCCAGCTAAAGCCTCAGTAGCTTCCCCAAGTCCCCTAAACAAAAAGGGCTGTTGTTTGTTGTGCAAACAAACAACAGGGGGTTGTTAGGGCTTTACCACAGAGTGGAGCTAAGGCAGGGTAGATGATAATCACAGCACTGTTACCACAGACAAAATAACCTAAGGCTAGCTCAGACCAGGACAAGTCCTGACCAGTCCTGAGACCCTATACTGCCAAGTCAAGTACTGGACTGCAACAGCTGTGAGAAAATCTCTGCACTAAAGTGATGGCTTTTTGAGTGAAGCATGCCAGGATGATTTCAAGGTTTTCTTAGGACTGCTGTGCAGTACTGAATACCTTTCATCACTCAAAGACAGACATTTCCAAGGTCCTTCTGCTATTAGCAAGGAGAACTACCAGGGAGTGTCAGTGAAGGAGTGACAGCTCTGGTCTCACAGAAAGCTGGTGCCACATAAACATATCCAGTGAAATTCATCTTGAGAAGCTTTAGCAGGCTAAAATTTGGGTTTTCCTAGGACCAAACAGTGATTCAGGTTTGCTCCATAGGCTCTGGAGAACACTACAGTCAGACAGTGCTCAGCAACCCTTTTAGACATTTCTCTGAGGACTGTCACAACTCTGGGAGCAGCTCAGAGGAAAATCTACTTCCTCAAGGGTAAAAGGATATGGAGCTGAAAGCAGTCAGGGAGACTGCAAAGGACCTCTGATGGTGTTCAGCGATGCCCATACCCCATTCAACTGAAGCTGTGGGTACACCCTGAGAGAGCAGGTCCATGTCGAGTACACTTCAGAGTGCAGTGACCAGCAGTTCTTCATGCCTGGGGTGGACTTACTTTGCAAACACTCCCCAGTCCATGCCTCTTCTGCCATACCATCTTCTGTCAGTGTAGGGGATTAGTCACATCAGCAAGCATTACCCAGGTCAGCTCTGGAGGGGCAATTCTGGGCCTCTCGGGTCTTTGCAAAATATCATCTCCCAGTTTTCTTTTGCCCTTGGCAAATCAGGTTTTGCATGCACAGAGCAAGCCAAACAGCCCTTCTTTGCTGGTGCTTCTCAGTGTCAGAGAAACTTGGGTATTATCAGATCAGACCAAATGCATGGTCCCCCTAATGCTAGCTCCTGAATCCAGCAAAGATTGGCAGCAGGTGTTTTCTGCTCCTTCCAAAACAGGTGTTTCTTCCACATTTTCTGTCTTGCTTCTGGATGCAGCCTGACCTGCTAATATCTGAGGAGATGAAATAAAAGCTCTGAAAGGCACAGGGAGAAGGAGGTTTTGCACAAAGCTTTTTCCTGGCGTGTAACTCCTGTTCTGCTCACACATTGCTCGTGGGCAGATATTGTTGTTTTCTCACAATTATGAAATCACTCAGTGTAGAGTTTCTGTGAATAATTTCCCAGCTGCAGGTGCTGAGCAGTCTGTTAGAGCAGAACATCCCTTGTTCAAAACCCAAATTGTTCTGGCTGGGTGATGGTCACGTGGTATGTTTTTATATCTTGAGAGGATGGGCTAAAGGCACATAGATTGCTTYCCTGCTACGCATGCAGTAGTGAATGATCAATCATCCCTGACAGACATCCTTTAAAAACGTTTTGCGGAATGTTCCTATCAGGGATCTCTTCCTCCAGTCTGTTCCTGGAAAGCAGGAGGGATCACACTTGAAGGTGTTTTGGTCTGCGTATGACCTAGCTTCTACCACAGAGAGGTTGTGCCCATGACTTGCCCAAAACTAAGTGCAACCGGCACAGTAATGAATTATAATTAGAGGCAACAAACACATCACTGACAATGTGTTGGAGTGAGCCTCTTCCTCACAGCAGGTAAACAGCGTCTTAAGAGGCCCAGATCCTGCACCCTGGTATGGATGCAGCTGTCCAGCTCCCATGTGAATTGTACAGGAGCTTCTGCTGGTTTTYGCATGAAGACCATAGTGTCAGGGAGATAGTGGGGCATGCAACAGGGGCCGGTGTTCACAAGTAAGCCGAGCCTCTACTTACAATTTATAAATGGGAATTACAGGCTGTTGTATCTGTGGGACTTGAGAACACTGTTAGCTTGCTTTAGTGCCATGTCAAGTGCAGAAAAAGACTGAAAAAAGAAGGGAATAATCCCTTTGGAAAGAGTTATAAAGCTATTAAACACTTTTTAGCTCTTGTTCTTGAATGACTAGGTCTCTCATAATCTTCATACCCATAAGATGTATTATTGCCACAACCGAACAAGAGTGCAGGAGTTAATATCATAAACACACACAGGGCATGGCACTGAGTGCTGCTCTGTGGGTGGTAACAAGACAAGGATTTCCTTGAGTCACCAGAGAGCTTTCCCTAAAGAAACTCAAAACCAACCAGAGGAGGGAGGGCCGCAGTCATTTATCAGAAATTAATCCTGGTGAAAAACCATGTCCCAGCCTCAGCAGTGAAACAGTGACAGCTGCAGCACCAAAACTTGCTTGACTCTGGCAACACTCAGTCAAGGGCAGAAGTTGGCTTTGTAATTTCTTTAAATTACTTTTTTACCAGGGGCCTCATTCTAGCTGTTTCCACTTTGAAGAGGATGCTCCAGGTAACATAAATGCATGCTGCTCCCTGGAACATCTCATCCTGTGGCCCATCTTGGTGAGCACAGTGAAGGAGACAAGGGTGAATGCTGGGGCTGCATCGGCTGCAAATCCCAGTGACTCTCCAGAGAAATAAGAAGACTTGGGTCCATGGTGCAGACTCTGTGTTTTGAGAGTGTCCTCAGGTACATAAACCTCAATGACTGAGGAAATATCAGTCTTTTCCCAGCCCTGTTTGTCACCTGGTGTGACAGTAGGCAGTGAGTGGGGTCTAACTGGACATGACCTTAAATCCCAGTTCCATTTCTTGGGCTTCTGGAGGCTGTAAAGTCTGCTATCACCTGAGCCACTTGCTGCAGGCCACGTGGGCTGTAGCTTGGTGAGAAAGGGCTTTGAGGAAGGCCCCAGCCATTAGATTTCCCTGATGTCTCCATCCACTGTTTATTCTCACCTTGTGCTGCAACACTGCTGTTCCCATCAGGTCTACAAAGGTGTTGCTGGGCCTGTCCTTGGCCTCTGATGGGAGACATGATCCATATTAATAAATCCTGCAAAGCCAGGTCACTTAAAATCAGATCAGTTCCTGCTTGGTTTCAGCACAACGCCCCCAAGCAGTTGTGTTGGCCCTGACAAGGGGCAGTGATGACAGGGACAGAGATGTCACTGCTGCCAGTGTCCCAGATGTCAAACCATGGTCATAGTAAATGAGGAGTGAGAATAAAAGCCAAGTATGCCTGTTTGCTAGCTGGGTCCCCCATACACATTCAATTTCTGTTGGMGTGACAGCCCAGGAAAAATGGACATTTGCACATGAGGGGCACAGGCAGACAGAATCAGCAGCTGGAGTCTGCCCTTCTAGACAGGATGATAACTTAGGATGCTCTGCTGGTGCTGGTGCATACTGGACTCCTCTGCCATCCTGCAAACCTCCATCTGGAGCTATACTGCAGTTTGTAGCCCTGCTTCAAAGGGTATGAGCAGCCCTGTGTAGAAGGACCTGGGGATACTGGTGGATGAAAAAATGGATATGAGCTAGTAATGTGCGCTTGCTGACCAGAAAGTCAATCATGTTCTGGGCTGCATCAAAAGAAGCGTGGCCAGCAGGTTGAGGGAAGCAATTCTCCCCCTCTACTCTGCTCTTGTGAGATCCCACCTGGAGTACTGCACCCAGCTCTGGAGTCCCCAGCACAAGACAGACATGGACCTGTTAGAGCAGGTCCAAGAGGACCATGAAAATGATCAGAGGGCTGGAACACCTCTCCTTGTGAAGAAAAGCTGAGAGTTGGGGTTGCTCAGCCTAGAAAAGAGCAGGCTTTGAGCAGACCTTATTGTGGCCTTTCAATATATAAAAGGGGTTTATAAGAAAGACAGAGAAAGACTTTTTACCAGAGCCTGTAGTGACAGGACAAGGGGCAACAGTTCTAAACTGAAAGAGGGTAGGTTTAGATTGGACATAAAGAAGAAATTTTTTAAGATGAGGGTGGTGGAGCAGGTTGTCCACAGAACTTGTGGATGGGCCATTACTGGAAGTGTTTGAAGTCAGGTTGGATGAGGCTTTGAACAACCTGATCTAGTGAAAGATGTCCCTGCCCACAGCAGGTGGGGTGGACTAGATGATCTTCAAAGGCCCCCTCCAACCCAAACCATTCTATGATCCTATGATGTGACAGTTCTCCAAAGCGCAGGGCAAGAAGCTAATAGCTTCAAAGAAGGAGGGCCATGAACATGAAAGGCCAGGGGCTGTGGGGGCAGGGCCTGGCCAGTTCCATGAAGTGGGCACTCCCAGACATGTGACAGGGAGGAGTCCCCTTGTGTGACAGGGCTATTGTCTGCAGCAATTATACCATCAGCCCTGGTGCTCCAGCTGTCATCATCTGCAAGGGCATGGCTGCAACCTCTGCTCAGGAAATTTCAAACCTTTCACTTTGCTAGAAAAGTGACTCCAGGCAGACTGTTTGCTATCAGCAGGAGTCCATACATACATGTGTATAGAAGCAGCACCAAGCTGCATCCCCACCTCCTCTGGCTAATAAGGGCAGAACAAAACACAAGCCTTTGCCCAGAGGTGAAAGCAGGAAAGACATTCAGACTGGGACTTTGAGCATTTCTGTCCTATAGGACAAAGCCACTGAAGTCTGGGTGGATAGTAGGCTGTAGGTCATTGTCCAGAACTCTGACCATTGATGACTGAAGGTGTTTTGCATCCAACAAACTTTCAGTGACCCTCAGGAAGTGATTTGGTTTCTCTCAGGAGAGCTCAGGGCTCTCCATGTGCGCAGGGAACTTCCACTGCCATCAGGTACCTTTCTGCTTGCAGCTCACAGCTCACAGGGTCTTCCCTCTGTCTCGCCTTGCTGGACCTCTGTGCCTGCTCCAGAATTCCCTCCCATGCAGTATGCTTGGCTTCTACCTTTGGAGAACAGATGAAGTTCCCTTTGGAAGCTTCTGGCCTTCTGGCATTTGACTTTTCCAGAATTAGTCCCTGAATAACTACGGTATTTTTGCAATCTATCTGCAGGCAATTAGTAAACAGGAAAGAAAAGTGAAATTCATCAAATAAATTAGTCATTATTAAAAAAAAAGCAATCAGAAAAAAATAAATAAAAACCCCAACAGTTGGTGCAAGTAATTACTGTGAAAAGTCAGGATTGCTTCAGCTGGGTGTATTTTTGGAGATGTACTGGCCTGTCTTGACACAGCCATCTGTAGGGTCTGCCTCTATGTGTCTTGGGGGACTCTGCACAGGCTCCAAAGAAGAGGAATAAGCTGCCCTGAATTATTCCAGAGCTGCAATCTACTACAGAGCTTCATCCATTATCTGGGAGAGCAGAAGTGGAAGCCCTGAATGACATCTCTAATGGGTCCTGTTGTTAGTGTCTCATTTCCGGCTCCAAGAAAGGCAACTGGATTCTGGAGTCTCTTGGAGTGATGGATGAGTGACAAGCAATTTCATGAGCTAGAACTGAATTCATGTGAAAGCAAGAAGCTAATTGGATTATACGCTTGTCAGGAGTCTTTTTTCCTGCACTGTCAGGATTGTTCAGAGATACGGGCTGCTTTGCACAGAGGCAAGTCAGAGCTGCAGAGAAACCAACTTTTCTCTTCCTTTCCCAGTGACAAGAGGACCAAGAGTGACAGTATCTCATACTTCCCCAGGTCTCTACCCCCCAACTTCAGTAAGGCACCAAGGAAAGGCATTGAGTTCCCAGGTCTTCAGAACAATGTTTATTGAAATCTGCCTTCATCTCCATTAAACGTATTGACTCCCTCCCAAATCTGAGGGATACTGTTTGGAACAGTGGATCAAGAAGACAGAGGAAGGCTTTTCACAGCAGTACATGGTGGGAGAAGGAGAAACTGCAGATATAAATTGAGATGAGATATTCAGACAGGATATAGCAAAAAATTTAGGGGCAAAAAATCCATGAAAATGCTGTGATTGAGTCTGTCCTGCTCCTACGCTTAGAGAATGGTGACTCTTAGCAGTGTCACACTGGATTTACCGCAGTGTGACTAGATGAATTCAGCACCAGCCTGGTTATCATTGACTAACCGCATGATGTCGAAATCGAATATGCCTGGCATTAGAATAACTGCTTTGTCTGTAACTGGTATAATCACATTTTGTCAGATACTGGGAATTCAGTCCTTGCTGTTTACTTAAGAAGGCAAAATAAAACCTCCACTCCATCAAATGGAGCCTTAGCACTTTGTCCCAGGTACATCTGGGCAGGGGGGTCTCTTGTCTGCATTTCTACACTCACCCCCTCTGCACTTTTAAAGGACTCTCTGTTGGAACTGCATCTGAATGGCAGTGTCAGAGTAGTCTGTCCTTCTATCAGACACTGTCCCCCACCCAAGATGGTCAGTGACAGGTCCCCTCCCTGAAGACACTGAGAGCAGAGACCTTGTGGGAATTATGTTCCAGATGTCCTTTCAGCCTGGCCTGCCAGAGACAAGTTGTTCAGCTCTGAGGCTCCGCTAGGAAAGGAAGATAGGAAAAATTAAATTGGTCTGTTGGAAAGAGAATAGTATCCTCCTCCCTCCTCCTCTTCATCTGAAGCTTGGCCTGGTCTGTCCAAAGGAAGAGTGTATCATGTAAAAGCAGCTGCCAGAGGATGGCAGTAGAACCAGCACAGCGAGGGAGAAGCTCTGAGTCCACTGAAGTCCACAAAGCTGCTCTGTGTGCTCATAATCACTGAGAGAGGCTGAACGGCCCTCCAAACCTTCCTGAAACCAGAACCCTGCAGGACTCTCAAGTTCAGGGTGTTGCAGTTTTGGCCTGGAGAGCACACGGTCCCCTGTGCATACCAGTGCCCAGGAAGCAGGACAACACTGCCTGGAGGGTCACACTGACAGCAGCCTGACAGAGCTGTTTCACCCAGAAGCAGCCTCAGAGCTGCTTTGTGACACAGGTGACATGCTGGGACACAGGAGGACTTGGGTCCCTCTTGGGGACACTATTATCAATAGGAAGTTGCTGCCCAGCAGCAACTTGGGGCCACCTCATGTCTTCTGTTGTGTGACTGATATGCAGAACATTTAGACACAAGGTATAGAAAATCCAATTACCCACACTGCAAGGTGGCAGTGGAGGGTGCATTCAGCAAAGAGAAGGCCATGTGAAGCCCTCGGTGAAGGTATCAAAACACTTTGGATGCAGGTGAAGCAAATATTTTCTGTGCTCCAAAGTCTGGCAAGGTGGCAGGTAAACATCAGAAGAAAGGAATCCAGGACACTGATGTTTTGTGAACTGATTCAGTCAAAATGAAAATGCTTTTCTGCCATGGAACTGAGAGGTCATAGACACGAGGAGATATTGGTGGAGTGAGGGAATTTAGTTACATCTGGCTGTGAAATCTGTTGCATCAGCTCTTTTTTTCTTTGCCTGTATGTTTTGAGGGGCCTTCAGAGAAGGGATTGGGCTGACGTTGGAAAGGAGGAAGAGTACTCTATCAGTGTGAAGTTCTGTATTGATTGAAGGATTTAATCTTGACGTTTTAGRTATTTATTTTTGCCTGTTGTGATAAATTTTAATTAAAATCTCTTTGTGGACTTTTCATCAGGTGGCTCTGTCATTTGGGTTTCAGGGTGCTTTGTATTTTCTGATATTCAGTCAGTTCTGTTCACAGGCATTTTTTCCCTTTAAGATTACCTTCACAAAGGGCTGTTCAGAAAAATACAAGTTTATTAAACAAAGAGGGATCTCAGGGGACCAAAGAAACACTGCAGCTGCTGGCTATCATTTTCAAAGTGTACATTACCCAGAGCAGTTCATTGAAAATGCAGTGCAGGGTGAAACCCATCACTATCATTTAAGGAGTACAATGTGCAGCAGAGAAATTGAAGCCATTGATGCAGACAGGCRCAGCAGAAATGGGGGCACTGAAGTCCACTCATATCTGGAACTGTCCTCTTGACTTACAGGTTTGATTTCCAGCTCTGCTTCTACTCTGGGATCTGGTAGAGCACTGGCTGAAGACCTCAGCATTTGCACAGCATTTGTGCTGGAGACACATCCYGAAAGGAAGATTGAGAGTGGAAGCAAACTTTGCAGAAGATATTGGGCCTCAGTTGATGGAGGAGCCTGGGACAGTTGACTGTGCTGTGGTGCCGTGATCTCATCTCATGTCCTCAGACATCAGCCCACAAGCTGTGAGCCTGGACCAAGCAGTGGGCTCTGTGCTGGGGACAGCAGCTAGTGCTTTCTCAATTCTCTAGACTCTGTTAGAGAAAAGACAGAATTTGGCTGTGATTCTAGCCTGGAAACCAGTTTGACCCACCCCCAAACATGGTGCCACTTCAACAGCGCATCACCACAGTGTAGACTCCTGCCTTCCAGCAAAGATCCTGCTTCTTTTCTTTAAGTCACAAGCAACTGAAATAAATGTTTGCTCACCCTGGCTTGGCATAGTCAAGGTAGTTGTACAACGGCAGCTTTGAGGAATCTGTGGGAAAGGGTTAAACACCAAGCAGAGTGAAACGATGTGACACAGCATCTGTAGAAAACCAGAAGGGAGCGGGAAGATGGGGGAGGCTCAAGCAATGAGGGCAATGCCAGAGGAGGAGTCCCTGCACTCGAGCCTTTTCTTTTTTTTCTGTTCAGCTACATCCAGAGTATGAAGCAGACAGGCAGCGAGAGGGGGAGATGGCTTCAACTTGTGCGGGTGTGACCCTGTGTGTGCAAGGAGCTGCCAGCTCAGAAGCAGGCTCGGGGTGGATGAGAGCAGAGCGGGCTCCTCTGGACAGCAGGGACTGGTTCAGCCTGCAGTGCAGACRTGCTCAGTAAAACCCGTAGGGTCTATTCCCCAGCCACATTAAAGACTCTGCATTTCACACAGGAATTAGGTTCCCCATGCCTGTGGGCTCTCACTGTAACACTTCCAGTTTGCTTTCAGACAGCGTTCCATGTTCTAGGGCAGTTTGGGAGTGGGTTTGGAGGATGCTCAGACCTCCATCCATGGAGYGTGTGTGGGGTGAAGCCCTGTGGACTGTAGTTTTCCCCATGCCTTTCCATGGCCCCTGGGCCATGCTCAAACAGCACAGAAATGCTCTGGGGACTTCCGTCKCTGGTCCCCTATTTTTGGAGGTGAAGGGAGGCTCTGAGCTCTGCTAAGGTGACTGATGTTCTGCACCTTCTGGTGTATTAAAGTGCACGTCCTAACCTTGTTTGTTTGCATTTTTCCTTTTAGTCCCATTACAGAGTGAAATCAGATTGTTCGGTTTCATTTTAACTCAGTTTCTTACACGGCAGCTCAGCATAACCATTGATTACATGTTTGCATTTTTTTAACAGGATGAGAACCTTTTCTGTTCATAAACCATATGGGTTTTGTTTGGCTTTGTTTAACAAAGCTTAAATTTGAAGCTGCACACTACCCAGTGCCTTCACACAGCATACGCAGGCAGCACATGTCCCTTGCTGACAGCTCAAGCAGATCAGATATTATTTGCCAAGAGATTATTCATCCAATATGCCCATTATTCACAGAGTAATTTTCCTATTATTAATCAAATCCTTCTAGCCTACCAGCTGAATCCCAAACTCTTGCTGCTCTCCACTCTCAAAGCAAACTAGTCCATCTCCATATATCACCTGTGGTTCAGGAAAGGAGGTGTCTGAACCACTGACAACTCCACTAGCATCTCTGGAGACCTACATGGCAGGTCCCAAAGGACCAAGTCTGTTGAAACAGCCCTGCCCCAAGCCATGTCCTCAGCTCTTTGTTCACATCCCCTCACCCCAGTGATGAAGAAGATGGTGCTATTGATGGACACAAGCTCAAAGGCACTGCTGCTGTGAGTGCCGTAAGATGCCCTGCATTGTGGGCCATCACCCCTGCTGTTCCCCTCACAGGCCCTAGGTTCAGCTTGTGGTCCAGCTGCTATAGAAGAAATCCTATCCTTAGTGTTGGGACCCTGGGGAACACGGGGGGAGAAGCTCTCCACAGCTTGTCTTAGAAGCAAGCAATCACATTCCAGATGCTTCATGTCATTTCATTACTGGATATTAAACCTAACCTGATTTCCAGGGTTAAAACACTTTTCTGGCAGTGGTTATTTTATTAACATTTTATTTTTTACATCTTAATTCTTAGATTTATTTCTTGATTCATTTAGGAACACAATTGTCATGCAGTTAATGAAATAAGTAATATTTTCTCATTCCAAGAAATCTCTTTAAGCTAATTAGCATGCTCCACTGGCAGATGAGTTTGATTATACTCTATTAAATGTGTATGTTATTTATTTCTTTGCTTGCTAGGCCCTGTCCCCTCCCTCCTCATTGGAGATTGAGGCAAGAATAAAGCAAGGATCTGTGTCCTCTTTGGAGAAGAGTCACTACTACCTTGTGTAAAGGGCAAGGTGGCCAATGTCCACCCAGGTCAAGGGGAAACCTTCCTCTGCATCAGTGGGTGAGCATCTTTACTCTTGTGGGAGACCACCCTTGCAGTCCATTACAGAAGCTCCCCCTATTTGATGTGAGAGACTGAAGAAACACAGGTCAGTGTCACCTCTCCAGCTCCTTGCTGTCTCTCCAGTTACCTTCTCTGGTGCCAGAGGTCCAAAGCAGGTTCTGCTTTTGGTGAGGTGCTCACTCTCGAAGATTTTTGCAATGTGAGGACATTTGGTCCAATGTCATTTCTGATGGAAAGGACTGTTTGTGCCTGTCCTTCCTTGTGGGTCCATGCATAAACCAGCACAAAATTAAGTGGAAGTATGTTGTTAAACTATGCAAAACCCTGTCTAGACACACTCATTTCTGTTTGATTATAATTCAGCTGAGATCAGTTACTGACAGAGTGACATTAAATCAAACAGAAAAAAATACCTGGATGCTGCTTCCTCCATCTGTAAATCAAAGCCAGTGAATCAATTCTGACAACCACTCATGGAGGGCTCAGACATCCTGAAATTTCATTTTGAGCTTCAGGTTCCCCCAAGGACCAGTTTGCGAAGGGGGATGCAGGACCCAGGCTGAGTTTCAGCTCATTTATTCCAATAAGTTGCAACTGTGTCAAATGCATGAGGCAAATTTACAGGTGACTGCAGCACTACATCTAACCCAAGCTCTTATTTGACAGACCAAGTTCAGGGATTAAACCTACCTCTAACACAAAAATCTAACACCTGGCAAACTGCTGGGTACACTGGGATCCTGCCCGGGGTTTCGGACCTCTCTGTGGTATGTGGAATTGCAGAAAGGGCTCTGTGCTTGGGAGGAGAGCTGGGTCCCATCTTTAGTATCTCAAACAAAGGGAGGAAGATCTTTAGGTCCCAGTAGGCACATGCAGGAGGTTCAGCTTTGTACCCTGATGGCTCTGTGTTCCTTGATGTATCCTGTGTCATACACAGGGAAGGATCATAACTAATAATATAAGCAAAGACTCTGAAGAAAGCCCAGAGGCTGGGGGTGCTCAGTGGAGGAGCACACAACCTCCTTTCCAGAGCAGTCCAAGTTTTGGTCTTCTGTGAGCCAGCTGCTTTTTAGCCTCTCAAACACAAGGAAATAAGGCAGGGCAGAAAACTGCATTTCCACTGCATTACTGGAAGATGTGAGCAAAGACCTTTACATATCTACTGTGAGAATAGCTTTAAGCTCTCTTAGACCCACACTGAGAAAGATTACAGCTCAAATCCCTTTCCTAAGGCAGCCTGAAATTTCCTGTGCTGGTTTTCAGCAAAATCCACGCAGTACCTCCTGAACAGCAGCAGCCCAGGACAACCACCTGCTTTATCTCTGCATCTGCTTAATTATCACCATCCCAGGGGCCTGACAATTCCAGAGCATCCTTTGCCAGTGCTTTAAGTCATGGGATCACAGCTGACAATTTTGCTGCTCCTGAAGTTGGAAAATGTCCCTCTTGCCTACGGAAATGATCAGCCCATTGGCTTCAAGTAAACTCATACAACATTGTTTAATGGGGGCTGGTAACCTGTTTCCCCTTTCCCCTGCCCGCCAGCCTGACTGTGGCTCCTGGTCATCAGTCATAAGGCTCCTCTGGTCCCTGTACAACAGAGACCATGGCATGTTCAAGGTGACGGGGTCTTTCTGAAAACCCAGTCCACAGGAGGAGATGGGGATTTGGTACAGAGCAGCAGAGAAATGATGTTTGACAGGATTCTGAACTAATTTGGTACAAAGCATTTCAGTTTGAATAAAGAAATGAAATAATCTGATATAGGTGAAATATTCTACCCCCAACCCAAGGGAAAACTGAATGTCTTTTCAGAACAATGAAAACAGGTATTGGAATCACATCTCCCAGTGGAAAGGCATTTGACAGAAAATTCCTAAGCAGGTCCCGCAAGAGGCTTCGTGGACTCCAGCCAAGGAAATGCCACAGAGAGAGCAAGCTCGTTTATGCACACACTTGTTGACAGCACTGTCCTGCCCCACTCTGACAAGTGTTTTACTGCTGGCCATTCCTGTTGGAAGTGTTGCCAACATCTGCTGCTGGGTTTCAGTCTTGCATAAAGGAGTCTAGCAGGCTTCATGCTTTCTTACCAGGAAAAAATGGGATGACATATAGAGCATTTAATCACATGCTAAAGAGGAGTGAGGTGTGGGTGCCCCATCAAGCCCTCTGATGGGTACGCTGAATGGGGTGGGAGGGTGAGGGACCCTTTGTTCCACACTARGAAAACTTGATGCTTACTAGGGGGCTTCATAATTAACTTGTTTCTCAGTGCAGCTGGTGAACGCACCCTGCAGCTCACTTGTGAGGCCAGATGGAAACCACATGTGATTTGCTCCCAAGCAGAACACATTCCTCCCTTTGGGTTTCATTAAAAGGTGAGTGATGTTCCTGCAGGCAATCAGCGTGGAGAGTAATGAGGCCCTGAGGCCCCAAGGAAGACATTTCCTGCAGGGCATTTTTTTTTTTTTTTTTTTGAGCTAAAGCTCAAGGTTTTCCATGTATCATGAAACTAAAAAGAGCTCTGGATTCCTGGTGACATGCTCTAACAGGATTGCTGGTATTGAAGCACAGAGACCTGGGCAAGATGTCTCAAAGGGAAAAGATTATTCAGGCAGGTACAGCAAGGAAAGGGCATTGGAGGGTTCTTCCAGGGGACATATTAATGTYTGCACCTTATTTCTGGTCCAGATTTGCTTGCGTCTGACATTCAGGTCCTGGTTCTCATCATACTTGTGCATGCTGGAGAGAAAGGTTTGTCATGACCTTCCATAGAAAAGGGGTGTTTTGCTCACTGGAGTAGTGTCTTGGTTAGCCCTTGCAGGACTGGGGTCTGAGACTTCTGGTCAGGAGCTGAATGACAATGTGCATTGGGACTACCCGAAAGCTAGAGCCTTGATTAAAAAAAGGAAACAAAACTGGACACTGTTACAAAAGGTAGCAGAGGAACCCTGTCCTTCTAAGAAAAGTGCATCTATTCCTTACTGGTCAGTGGGGAGGGGTACTATACAAACACATCCTGTCCACCTAGGGAGACAGGATCTCCTCCAGATTCCTTCAAAGGAACCTATCCCTGTCATGATGATATAGGAAACATAAGTACCTAATTAAGGAGGGATGGGTTATTGGGTGATCAAGACAAGGACACAACAGTTAGGTTAAAACACACACAGGAAGGTCAAGGATAGACTTACCAGTCCATGCTGGGACATATATAGGGCACTTTCCCTCTTGAACATGCAAACACAAACAGTCCTTGCAGAGCTATTACACCATCAATGGTTGCATTGCAAGTACTTTGGAAAGACCTGCTGCCAGAATGAATAGTCTCCTTTCAGCCCCAGTTGCTCACACTTTGGGAACTGGCCACTGGTGTCCATGTGCAGACTCCTGAGAATGGATTTAAACCTTTGTTCTTACTCCAGGACCATGACTCCAGGACTGGTGCCACCATGGAAAAAATGAAAGTACCCTTTAGATTCACCACACTTGATCTCACTTGATTTCTTCACCAGCAGTAATTTGATCTGCAAGGCCCAAGTTTCTGATTTCCAAGTTCACAGCTTGGACTGAGCTCCGGGATCAATTTTTCTTGGAGAGTTCATAGAACTGTTGCCCTTCAAATGCAAGGCTAAGCCATGAATCCTGCTATGGAGAGGTCCAGAATTAGTATTGGACAAGCAAGTAAAAGGTTTAGCCAAAATTCACATGTAAGAGTCTAGGAAAGGATGAGGCAGGTGTGAGTGACGATGGATAAGACAGTATGACCATATGGTTTAGATGGAGCACATGTGATCTTCAGGCATTTGATACCACCCCTCCGGAGAGACAAGGGAGACCAAGGAGATAGCCCTGTAACTCTGGAGAAGATCACACCACAGTGTGTGACATATGACACTCACAGGATCATGGGCTGCCTGTCACCCACTGAGCCATTACCATTCATCTGTCCTGGGCAGGACAGATGAAGCAGAACCGTGATGGGCATAAGTCATGCACCAGGGTGGATGCCTTGCAAGCACTGATCAGGGGAATATATGTATTCCTCAGAGAAACATACTATTTTCTACCAAAAGTCTCTTCTGACCCAATGATTTTTTGGCAACAGAGTTTCTTCCCTATCCTCTATAAATGTTTTATTATATTGGAGCTATGCAGAGGGTAACATTAAGGAGGGAGTGTGTCTGTCTTATGATGTAAGGCATTGAGGTGTTTCTTGTTACAATGCTGACCATGATGAGTCCTTGCAGGGCTGAGATAGAAGCCGTGTTTACTCTGATACACACTCCATCATCATCTGTCACTAATTAATCTACCATTACTGTAAAGTGTTAGTGATCCTTGCCCTGCCAAAATGCATTTCTCCCTCAGCTACTCTTTAGCCAGTGTAAGCAGAATCATATTGGCATGGTGATTAAGGATTATGAAGAGGAGACATTATCATCTCTGAATAATTTGATGAATGCACACTTAACATGAATTGTAGCTGTAAAATCAGCCTGGCTGCATGTCGGGAAAGAATTCTTTGTTATCACATTTATGGCTTCTTTACTATGATAGCTCCAGGTAGGGCTATCATAAAGGCTTAAAATATTATCATAATTCACCACCAAAAAGTGTCGTTAATGCAGATTTAGTGACACTTTTCCTGTGATGCTTTCTACCTGTTCAGATACAGACTTCTGAAAAAAGAATTAATGCACCCAAGACCCTTGCCTCACAGACCTCCCTGCTCCTGTGACAGGGATGCAGCTGGAGCTGCAGACTGGCCGTGATACAAAAAAATGGCCAACTAAAGCTCTGCAAGGCATTTATTTTACAGTTCATTGATCAAACCAAAACCAATTGCACTAATAAATAATTATTCCCAGCCYGACCAAAGCAAGACAAATCCAAACAAATTTTTCTTTGTTAAGAGATGAAAAAAAGAAAAGAAAAGAAAAGAAAAATCTCTGTGGCTCAGCCAATATTTTTGTCTCTTCTGGAATGAAAACRTGCATTTAGGTTTTCCTTTTAAAATCTTGAACCTAAGTCTGTTTTGCAGACTGGATTAGCTCAAGATCCCAGTGGCCTCTTGTTACCAGGGGCATCTGTAGGCAGCAAGGTAAAACACGATCTAGAGAGAGGCATTGGGATGTATGCCAATGGCATGGAGCATCCTGTTGTGCTCTGGTGTCTTGTGTAGACYAGTGATACTGGGCTAGCTTCTGCTGCCAGTAACCAGCCTCAAAGAGCACTCTTGCCCCAGGGAGGACATATTCTGAGACTGTCACCTCCTGCCTTAGTGCCATGTCCCAGCAGAACCACTCTCATGCACAGAGAGAGCTGTGATGCCTGTCAGTCAACACTAGACAACCTCTCCAAGATTTTCATTGAAGGACATATCTTCTTTGAACATCAGAATCTGCTATGGGCAATGGGTTCTTGAAATCCAAYTCTGGTTGCATCCATGCATACCTCAAACTGCTCTCAAATGATGTGGCATGTTGTGTGTCCTGGAATATCTATCATCTCGCCTAACATCTGAGCTCCAACACTCCCTGGTACACAAGACCAGCCTCCTGACATGCCACATGATGTCACACAGCAGAAAACGAAACCAGAACTCAGATTCCAAGTAGGAGCATATCCTAATTTAGCCACATTCATGATGGTTAGTTCCCAAAGCTAAATTCATACAGCTAATTCCACTCATCCCTCTTATCTGTCCTGCCCCACTTTATAGACAACTCATACAGCTGACTTTCTTTCCTGAGAGTTTTCCCAAACTGCTGATGTTTTAGATCTGCCTATTTCTAGCTTTATATACACTAACAACCATTTTCTCCTTGTCCAACTCATCAAAGCAAAACCCCAAATGCAAGGTTCATCTCCTTCCAAACCTTCTCCCCATGGATGGCCCCAGATGGTGTCTGACAATGAGCAGCAATTTTCCTCCATCCTTATTACACATGTGAATCCCTGAAGGTGACTGGGAAAATCAGGAGCTGCTGCCGGCAGGCACTTCCCATGCATAATAAAGCACAGGAGGGTAGGAGACTTTTTCTGTAACCATTGTCACAGAGCCCTCAGAGCTGCTTGTGTGCAGCGAGCAGGAAAGCTGACAGCTCAATGGCTCTGGAAACATTTTTTCTTGATTAGCAATACAGGCAGTATTTATTGCTGGGCTGTGCCTAGCACAGTATGTCAGTGAGAACACACGGGGCACTTGTTAGCACTAGGAAGTCACCTGCCACATGGATTGGCTTTGTAAGCTGTGTAGAAGGAATGCACAGTCAGCTTTCTTGCCACTAAAAAGGGGTTGAGACCTGGGCAGTCCATCCCACAGGCACAACTGCAGCAGTCCGGTCTCTGTACTCAGTCCCGAGGCAATTCCAGGGCTCTTATCGAGCAGAAGCCAACCAATTACTGTGTGTCTAGTCCTGGAGAAAAAAAAATCTCTCTTGTATCCTTCTCTGACAGCCCTGGTGGAGCCCAATCACTCCCTGGGTTAGTTTCCCCAACAGATCCAACACTGAAATAAAGCTCCATCACTGCCTTTCTTTCTGTCTTAGGAAACATCCTGCCGAGGAAGGACCATGCTGGAAAAGTGTGGGAGAAGCTGCTTCCTTTGCTTTACAGCTTTGGAAATTTCCTGCTGGATCTAGACAGAAAGTAAAAAACCTCTCCAAAATGCTTAGGGATTCCTCAGCACAGACAGTAGTGACCTTTTGAGTGGTGGGGCCAAAGGTAGCAACTGGATCCTGTGTAAAGCTTCCTGCAGGTCAAGAACAGTAGCTGAGGGCTCTGCTTTGGCCCTTCTGTTGTCTCTAGGTAGGATATTTAGCAAATATCTTTACTTGCCTTAGAAGACTTAAAGCAAATAGAAACTTAAGAAGGAAAGATTTAAAAGCCCTTGCCTTTTCATGTGCATTTCCTTGGCATGACTGTCTGCTCATACTGTAGCTAGAGACCATCACCAGTTGGCTTTGGACTGCAATTTCTCCACTTYGATTTTCAGTCGGCTGCATGACTATCAGCATCCTGGTTATACACTCTTATTCATGTTCACTGCGGTAGCACTCCACGGAAGATGACAGAGTGTTACCTTGTCCAGTTGGCCTCCATGGCTGGGGAGCATAGTCACTGCCAGCTTACATGGATGTTCCACTGCTCACACAGGAAAATGAATGAACTCAAGAGGAAAATTAGCAATTACCCCATGATGTCTTCCTTATGTCTCTGCTTCAGAGCCCTCTCCATGTGACACGCTGCTTGCTAGCTTTATTGGGAATAAGTGGCTTGTCTTAGTGCTCCGGCTGCTTAGTTGCAGCAATAGAAACACATGCACAGACACCAGCGCTCTGAAAAATCCCACCAGGCCCCCATACGAAGTGGCATTGGACACAATAATGCCAGGTTTGTACAGCTCCCCAAGAGCTGAATTTGCTTCTTCCCTGACATCTCAGTTTATTAAAGTCTCTATTCAGTAAAGGCTGCAGCAGATTGCTCTGTATTAAACATGAACAAAGGAACAGGTCTACAGTGACTGCAGTAAATGCAGGAGTTTTGTCATGATGTGAAACCCAGTGGCTTTCAAACCGTGTTGCTGCAGCCTCCATCTCCCCCATCCCCCTGACAAATAAACAAGCTGGAGGAAAGTCTCATGGGAGGAAACACCCAGGCAACATGATGATCAGGATTTAATAGCCCAGGTAAAGAGCTGGATGAACTCATTTGGATATCAATGTCACTGAGGTTACCTATATGAGGAGTCCTTTCTTGAAAATCTTGATAAAAGGTCTGATAACATTCAAAGACTTGTTTCTTCTAATTCTTCCTTTTATCTGGGCAATCAATCAGGACTGTCCAAATCTGTTAGAAAGCCAACTTAGCCAGATCCACCTGTGTGAGGGGCAGTTCAAGGCTTGGGAACTTTCTGCTCCTTATGTCAAGCCATAGGATGATAAAGACACTTTGTGAAGTTCCTCCTCCATGGCCAAAGAGGAAATACTCAAAAGCCTATGAGATAACCATAGTCCCAGCCATTAAGCTGACTCTTCTGGGAAATTTGAGAGGACTGAGTTTGGGGTCAGCAGATGATCAAGAGCCAAGGTCAGATGGAAACCTGGTTTTGCATTTTGCACACATTTAAGGAACCTGAGACTACAACTTTTATTTGGATTTCTTCCAAGTATTTACCGGAATGAGAAAACCTTTAGAGATTCTTCCATCACTAATAGGTTTTCAAGTGAATTAACATGAACTCAAGGAGCAAAGATACTATATTCATAAAATTTAATAGCCCTTGTAATTAAAAATACAAAAAATACCAAAAAAAAGAAAAGAAAAAAGAGAATAAGAGCACCCATATAAGTGAAAATGTTGCTCTGAATCGTTAGTCTGAATCAAACACTGATGACCAGCAGTTCAGCTCCACTGACTTCAGCACACTTACTTAATGTGCAGTACCTGAGAGTGTGCTCTGCTTTGCCCTAAGGTGGTCCACAAAGCAGCAGCAGGATCTCAATAATGGCCAAATAGATGAAGACTAAAGCTGGCTACATCCTCTGCAGCCTGCAGTCCTCTGGGCCACACTGTCCGCCTGCACTTTTGAGGCACGCTGTGAYAAATACAAGCATTAAGAAAGCACAGCCACTTGACAACCGAGACTTTCATATCCTGCAGCTAACATGGCAGGAGCTCAGGACAACTATGCAATGACTGCACCTTCCCCTGCTCCTCCCTACCTTAATTTAGTGAGCAGGGATTTTTTTATCTAATATACATTGTAATTACAGTTTATTATTATCATTTATCAATAACTTTCCTCCATAAATCATCTTTGCAAAATCATCTTTACATCCTCCAAAGCCTGAGAAGTTATGCAACTTCTGTGAGCCTCTGACAGGTAATTATACAGTGCTTTCAGATTTATTGCAATAGTAAAGAAACAATCAGATCTGCCTTCCTTGAGGATTTTGTAAAGAAAGGCATAGCTCAGGATAGAGCTAATTCTCACACAGGCCCTGGTTGCTTAGAAATCACTGTAGCATAGAGCAGCTATGCCATTTTCTCCAACACTGAGCTTCTGATCAGACATAAACTTCTCGTGAGGTTTCCATTTCTCTTTGCAGAAGGGCAGTGCTTTGGCAGACAGCAGTACAACTTCGGTACCAATCAATATTCACCCAAAGGTCTCAGCTCAAGACAGATCCATTCATCTCTCCACACCTCCATATCCATGGCAGATAGAAAGTTTTTGTATGAGGCAGAGGTGTGGAATGTCTCATTCTGAAAAGCTGTCTGGACSACTGGGCTCAAAGACTGAGGTATATACTCTGCCTGGAGGCCAGTTATACATGGAGTTTCCTAGGGGTCTTTCTTTTCCTGTGTAATATCATTATTAATGATTCAGAGGAAGAGACTCTCATCAGGTTTGCAAATGACACCAACCATCAGGAGCAGTTGATACGCTCAGCAGCAGGGCCACTATTTAGAGGGACCTGGACAGGTCAGAGGAAGGGGCCAACAGGAACCTCATGAAACAAAGACAAAGGCAAAGTCCTGCACTTGGGATACTGTGACCCCCTGCACTGGTATGGGTTGGAGGCTCACTGGATGGATAGCAGTTCTGCTAACTAGGAGCTGGGAGTTTGGTGCACAGTAGGATAAAAATGAGTCAGCAGTGTGCCCTGGTAGCGTGGAAAGCTAACAGCATCCTGGGCTCTGTTAACAGGAGTATAGCCAGTAGAGCCAAAGATGTTATTACCCCCTGTTATTCAGTATTCATTAGATCGTATTTAGAATATTGTGCCCAGTTTTGGGCCCCCCAGACATTGATCAACCTGAGCAAATGCAGTGGAGGCCTCAAGGTGGTCAAGGGGCTTGATCCCGTATGATATGAAAAGAGGTGGAGTAACTGGCCCTGTTCAGCCAGCAGAAGAGAAGGCTTCAGGGATCTGCCCAGTACCCGTGAGGATGTTACCAAGAAGATGGAATCCAGGCTCCTTATGGAGATGCATGTCAGGAGAACAAAATATAATGGTCATAAATTTTAGGAGGAGTGTTTCTGACCAGAAAAAGAAAAAATGCTTCCCCATGAGGACTGCAAAGCATTGGAACAGGGGACAGGCTGTGCAGTTTCTCTCTCTGGAGATTTTCAAGACCTGCCTGGAGCAAGCCCGCACAACCTGGTCTGAATTCAGTGTCGATCCTTCTTGGAGCAGAAGATGGACTAGAAACCTCCTGAGGTTCCTTCCCACCTGAGTGATTTTATCTTTTTATGATGGTTATGATTTTCAAAAGGCCCCATGTCCAGAAAGAGAGACCCTTCTCCCATCTTTGGAAAGAACAGACTGTGTCTGGCAGTTTTTTTCCAAATCTCTTCAGGGATTAGTTAGGGAGTGTCAACCGATGGTTTGGAATAGAAGCTGGAGATCAGACCCTGGCCTCATACTGTCACCCAGGACTAAAGCAGTGTCACTCTCTGGAAAGACACAGGCCAGGTGATGTTACCTCTCTGAGCTGCGTGCAGACTCCCTGCAGGGCAAGGTATTTATTATGGTCCCCTCACTGTAACAGATGATGACTCTCACAAATACTTTGTCATGTCCCATTCCATCCACCTGTTAATGGAGTAGAGTGAAGCTGCGTGTGGTGTGTGACACGCTGTGACTGTCCCCACTCCACGCTACCACCTCCACTCCCCAGTGCTGCTGACACACTTGTCACACCCTCCCACCTGCCCTCCTTGCCCYGCTAACCCCTCATCCACAAATGCACTTGAGAGGTGGCAAATCTTCCCTGCCACAGCTGCGGGAAGAGCTGAAACCCAAGGCTGGTCTAGAGGAAGGCTGACTGCAGTGTAATAAAGACGCCAGCTCTGAAACATCAATATGTGGCTGTCACTAGCTACACCAGCACATGTCTACCCTTGCCAGGCCGGATACACTCATGGCTCCCTGCAGTCCCCTGCAACTCTGAAGCATTTGCAAACTGGTGTATAATCAACACTCATCTTCACTGTCTTCACTTCTGGGCAACTCCACACATGCCTTTGGGGCTGTGATTTGGATGTCAGGCTCCACCGCTGCTGCTATTTGACGAAAGCCCAATATCAGTGACTGTTGATGGCAGAGAGGGAGTGTACACAGGGACTTCCAGGGTTTGTACAGATTTTTCTATGGTCCTGCTCTGCTGTCATTAGTAGAACCAGTCACAACAATTTTGGTAGCGTGAGTTTCCGTTGCAGACCCACCATTTTGTCGAAGTGGAAATATTTATGGTAACATCTCCATTCCCATGGCATTTGACAGGAAAAGGGAGAAACGACTTTCTGATTTCATTTCAATACTGACAAAACATTCCTTTTTTTAAATTTTTTTAAAGRCATTCTGCTTAAATATGGGTTTATATCACCATAGCCTATATCTGAATGTTGTCAAAAGAAAATGTTTGCATCTTGATGAAGGAACAAGTTTCAATTAAAAGTGGTGGGAACATTTGCAAAACACATTTCCATGAAAACATACTGCTTAGTTGAAAGCCTAAATATATAGCGGATACGTATCAGCTTTAGCATCGTTTTGGCAGTGGATTTCTGAGTTTCAAGGTTCCCTTAGTGAAGAAACTCAAATTGAAACCCCCTTTTTTCACTTTGCAAATGAATATTCAAGCAATTGAGGTCAGCAAGAAAATGTCCAAATGTTTAGAGATGTTTTTTCCTTTATGATGTAAACAAAACTTCTGAAACACAGAACATTATCACAGAACGTTGTTACCCACTGGCTATTTTTAATTTCTCTGCTATTGAAACAAATAAATTTGGCTGGTTTTCTCAGTGCAGTCTATGTTCTTAAAGGCCAGCAGATAGAAGCAGCAACGTCACCACACTGTTTAGCTGTTCCTGATGTGCTGCTATCCTAAGAGGGTGAGGAGTACGGCTGCTGGGCCAACATGCTGGACTGGGAGTCCCAGTCATTCCTGGTTTTGCATTGGTGTGTTACTGGTCAGTGGGAAGCTACTTTCATTTTCTGTACTGTGGGTCCCTGCCTGTAAAACACCACAGTGTGGAAAGGAGGAGCAATATGACTACTGAGTGCAACACAGGCACTTAGAAGGAGCAGACTGACTCAGCTCATCTTCAGGGAAGCAGCTTAATGGGAACAACCACAGCACAAAGACCCACTGGGATACATCCCACAAAACCTGCAATACAGACCAGACTTTGCAGCACTTTCAGGAGACTGGGAAGTATGAGTCACATTCCCCAAACCATATGATCAGAAAATCACTCTTTCATGCTTCCAAAAATATTAACACTGCCCTGACTCTACCACGCGAACTCCGCCTGCCCTGCTCCTTATCAGTGCCATGGAACTGCCAACTTTCCCAGGATTGCCATAACTGCCTCCTCCCCCTCTTCTCCACCACATCTCTGAGACTAGAAGGAGGATGAAATTAAATGGGTGGGGAAAACCAAGAATTTCACTGAAGTTTGGAAGGTTTCTGCGAGATCTTTGCATGTCAGGATGGCATCACCAAACTCTGGACAGAGCTGGAGAAATGGGGCCCTTAGCCAAGCTCCTGCAACTCTAAGACATTTGCAGCCTTTAATAAAGAAGAATAAATCAAATCTCACTTTCACAAATAGTTTCCCATCACTCTAATTGCTCTGCATAATTTTTATTAACTTCAGCAGCATAGAAGCTATCCATAAATTACAAAACATACATCACCGTCCCTAATAGTCTTCTTATAATTGACCAGAGGAGGCTGAATCACACCTTAAGACACCTACATTTGTATGTCTACATGTAGATCTCTATGTTAGCAGGGTGCCAAACTCCCTTTAGAGTTAAATTCAGGTTAGGTACCAAACTATAGTTATCCAGTGCCCTTTGGGAGGGTATGTGAGATACCTGGACAGGGCTAGGAGATAGGGCACCTATGAGAGATCTGTACCCATCTGGAGCTGGGTTGGAGGCTGGTAGGGGATATCTGAGAGCATTGCAATGGCACTGCTCACATCCACATATCAAACCCAAGATATTTGTTGATCACAGCAAGAGCTCAACACCCAGTGCACATGGTAGATTCAGGACTTTAATCTCCAATTGAACCTACCCAGAGTGCTTTGAAAAGCTGATCTTGTCAGACCAAGCAGTTCCTTCAGTCTCTGGAGAGAATAGCATATTCTGGGTCAACTGAAGGACACACACCCCAAAACGGTGATAACCAAGACCACAAGGGCTCTCTGCACATGGCCCTATGCTCTGGGGCAGCCCGCAGAGGCATCA
Source organism: Phoebastria nigripes (assembly GCA_035582835.1). Taxonomy (NCBI): domain Eukaryota; kingdom Metazoa; phylum Chordata; class Aves; order Procellariiformes; family Diomedeidae; genus Phoebastria; species Phoebastria nigripes. The sequence goes on from JAYKAV010002799.1 coordinate 1,546,346, forward strand.
GAGCAAACGTTTGAGAACCAGAGGCTGCCAGACACCTACCTTGAAGACAACTAGCCCAGGAAAGCTCAGGGAACAGGGGACCAGAGGGATCAACTGGGGAAGACAGATAGATTTTGTAAGTAGGGGAGGTGAGATAAACTCTGACTTCATGGTCATATCAGAGCCTGCAAGGAGGGGCCCAAGAGAAGGACCCTGCTCTGCTTTTCCCAGCACAGCATATGCCCTGTGGACTTCAGTACTGAGACAGCTTCTCACCTGCAAAACCTGCTCTTTGGAGTTGATTTCAAGAGCAAAACATGAATAAATCCAAGGTGGGCTTACAGCATTTTAAGTCAGCTTCCCTTAGTGAGAGCAATGCAGGCATGGCTATCAAGAACAGGGAATGATGTTTTCTTTTAGCATGATGGTCCTGAAACACAGAGTTCAGCCATCACTTTGGTTTCAAGGCAATTTTCCTGCCCACTCACCACACTTCATAGCTGCTCCCTCACGATACCAAAACATTGACAATTGTACCCCGCTGAGTCTGCCACCCCCTGACCCCTCTGCCTTGGCAGCCTCTGGGAGAGTCACCTGTATGTGACACTCATGGAGTGGAGGAGTACTGCATCTCCTGGGCTGACACAGGTCCTCAGATGCACCTGGTGGCACCCACACCAGCTCTATTACAGACAGATCCTCTGGGTCAAAAATGTGTTTTCAGTAGGTGATGACCTCTGTTCCCACCCCTCCGATGTCCACATCGTGGCATCTCATCCTCAGCCTGAGAGAGGCCAAGCCTTCTCCATCCTCATGGACACTTTTTCTAAGTAGCCACTCACTGATCTAGGTGACCCTCCAGCCTGATATGCAGTGCATAGAAGAAATAAAGTCATACAGGATGTTAGGGGAGAGTAAATATGCAGTAATTCATTGTGGTGCCCAAATACTGCTGGAACTGTTGACAAACTTCCTTCCTGCATGTGACTGGTTTGTCACACACCTGCTTCTGTCACCGCCAACTTCCAGTCCTTCTAGTGTCACCCTAACCTCTGGATCACCCTAGCTCTCAGTTCCAGCTCCCTGTGCACGCTGTCAGACCCTGTAAGTACTCTCCAGCATATCCTCTCCTTGTTGTTGAAGTGAGCCTGGCTAGGCAGGTTAAGATCAGTGAAACATCCCTCCAGTATCACTGTTTTCCACAAGGTTTTAGGTTAGCTTCCTGAACACTTGTGATTTGGTTTTTTCAGACTCAACATGCAGATTTGTGGATTTTATCTAGAAAATAAAATTAAGGAGGTTGCCATTAGAACCAGAGCTTCCCACAGAGATTTCTTTTCTGGTAAGAAAGTTATTCTCTTCACATGAAAAAAAAAAAAAAAAAGAAAAAAGATAATGTGTTGTGTGAAGCATTTCCCTGAGCTAATGGAGTGCTTTATAGAGGGCACTACCTACAGCCAGCACTTCATGCATATCACTTCATACTGGCCATGGTCCGGCACTGTGCGCTCCCAAAATGTCAGCCACAGTTTGCTTCTCTATTGGTCCTTAGCTTGCTCTAGCAATGAGGAGATGATAGCTGATCAGTACAAGCACAGACAAGCCCTTCTGCAGTGCCGATGAACTCTACATTGTAAACCTAAGCAAACAAGCTGTAAGCAATATATCCACATAATCCCAGGCAGAGAGGACTGTTCATATACAAACACCTGATACAGGAAATACCCTGCACCACTTTTTTGGTTCAAGATCAGACACCACTATTTAAGGAGACACTTCCTAATTGAAAGTGGTATTAGTGCAGAGCTGAGCACTTATGACTAGGATTCCTCACCAAATGTTCATGTTCTTCTACCATGTATCTCACTTGCTGTTTCTAACCTGTTCAAATGCAGTTGTCTTATGTCTGTGGAAAATCTGTGAAGCAAATTTCCATGGAGTCCTGACAATTTAGGCTCCTTGTACATGTAGGGAATAGCTGTGTCAAGAAAGTTTAGTACACAGAAACCTCATGGGTACGTGGGGTTTGCTGTGTGTGGGTCCCCAATATATGATCTTAGCAGCACTAAGTGTGACATACACAGAGCATATTGGATATGGTGCCCATGCCAAACCCCCTGCCACAGCAAATCTGGCAGGTTTGATGCTATTTCACAGCTGCAGGCCAAGCTTACCTGGGGATCTGCAAGCCTCCCCTTCGTACATGCTGCTTATATCCCAGGGTAAGAGAGAAGGTAATGGCACTACTCAGAGCCTGTAGAGAGGCATGGGAGTCTTCTGCTCCTCCAGCCCCAGGATGAAGTGATAAAAGAGCTGTGTGACTGTATCTCCAAGACAGGGTGCCCCGCTCCCCAGCTCCTGCAAGAGYCCTACCTGTATCAACATGGGGACACTTTGGACTTTTGCTCCAGGGGCTGTCAGTGATGGCTTATTCCAGACTCCTCTCAGGATAACCCCATGGAAGGTAAGTTTCTTAACTCAAAAAGGAAGATATGTATGACTAGATTGAAATGACAAGCCCCAGGAGGAGAAAAAGAGTGATGGGATTTACCATCCCCACCTGAGCAGGAACATGAATGGGTCTGCAACATGCCAGGCCAGAAAGGCAGAGAGAGCAGAAGAGTTGAGTTAGTCCACGTAGCCTGGGCTAACATCCTGGCATGGTATGAAACTGAGCAGGGTACGGACACTGTAAGGGACTGTAGGAAACTGGGAAGAGAAGAAACAGCTCTTGTCTTCAAGTTCTAATTAAATTTCTGATTCAAAATGCTCCTCTTAAAAGCTGTTCTGTAGTAGTGACTGTAGTATACTCAAATTCAGTATCTTTGTAGGAGGAAAGAAGCCAGCAAAGTCTATTGCAAAGTAAACACTGTATTTCAAGAGGGGAGCTACATAAAAATAATGAAATTTGTTTAGAAGAAACTAAAAGGAACAGCTCAAGGGTAAAAAATATCTATTGGTGGCATGAAAATTGTTTAAAAACAGTGTGTAGAAGGCTCAGAGGAAACATATGTCACTTAACAGGTAGACTAAAACCAGCAAAATAGCCAAAGAGCGTTGAGATTTTCAAAGACCAGGAAGTAGTAGAGCTCTGGCAAGAGCCAAAAAGAGACTTCGAGGAACAACTTGCTAAAGGCATCATAAACTACTAATAAATCCCTTTTAAATCCATGAAGAACAGAACACCAGCCAGAAAATGTAGCACCAATAGCTGACCAAGGTATAAAAGCGGCTAGGAAGAGAAGGGCACAGCATTAAAGCTAAGGGTGCTTAGGAATGTGCTCACCCTGATAAAATAGTGGAACTGTCTCGGACTTAGGAGTCAGTAGAAGAGGCTTTTGAACAACTTAATAAGATGAATAGCAACAGATCAGCAGAGGCAGAAGGAATTTACCTAAGAAACTGCTGAATTACTAACCATGAAGTGGAGTGTCTTGCAAAAAACTTTCCTTGGTACAAGTGAAAAAGTCAGTAATAAGCACTACATAATTTCTTTTAAAATTGTATGGCCCAGAGGTAAGAAATTGCAGAGCCGTACACCTGATCCCCACTGCAGGCAATCAGTAGAGATGATAATGAGGAACAGAATTAGCAGAGAAGTGATAAACATGATACAATGATGAAGAGTTTCAATGCAGAGAAATCCACTGGAGGATTCTGGAGGAATCAATGAATAATCGAATAAGGACTGGGATTTTCAAGAAACTTTTAACAAGCTGCTTCTCTGAAGCAATGGGATAAGAGGGAAATCCCTTGCATGGACTAAAAACTCATTAGAAGAGGAAGCAATGGGCTGGAATAAATGAAAGGAGGTCCCAGGGCTCTGTGCAATGACTTGGACTCTTCAGCATATTCATAACGGATCTGGAGAAGGGACTGTATAATAAAGGGCCGTAGTCTGCAGATGCTTTATTATTCATGGGAATCGAAAAGAAAATTTACTGAAGGCAGTTGTAGAAGGACCTACTTGTACTGAATGACTGTGCAATAAAGTAGCATGTGTAATTCAAATAGCTACATAGAATGTCACACACTGGGGGAAAAGCAGGCTTAACTTTGCACGCGCAGTGATGGCCTTTGAACTACCTCCCAGTACTAAGGAAAGACAGCTGGGGGTCAGCGTTGAACAGCTCAGGGCTCTACAGTGGGCCAAAAAAGCCCACTGAATGTGAGGAATTATCCATAAAGGAAGAGAGAAAGAAATAGAAGACACTATTTTGCCACTACATAAATCCAGAGTGCTCCCTCATTTCAGTGCACACTTCTGACTGCCTGGTCACAAAAAGGCATGGCAGAACTAGAAATGGTTCAGAAAAAGATGAGCAAAGGGGTCCATATTAGTAGCTTAGATCGAACAGACCAAGATTAAAATCTTAAAAAGAAAACAGACTAAGACTAAAATCCTAAAAAGAGATGATTGAGAGGGAATGTGACAGAGGTTAATAAAATGAGGAGGCATATACCAAAGTTCAATAGGAAAGAATCATTGCGTGTTTCTCAGCCTACAACTGTGTGCTGTCGTCAAATTAAATAGTTGGGTAGCAGGTTCAAAACAATTGAGAAACTGTGATTCTTCATATAATGTGCAATTAACTGTGGAACTCCATGCTGCATGGTGTCATTGATGCTAACATATCATCATATAAATATTTAACCCCTGTGAACATTTCACCCATGTTCAGAGCACAAGATCATCACCCCAGAGGGGGCATGCCAGCCAACCCGGCAGGTCACACCTTGCTGTGAGCTGCCTGAGGAGCCACAGTGGCCTCTGGAAACCAGACACACATGTGGTGAGAAGGCTCCAGAGTCCAAAATACTTGTGGGGCACATGGTCCAGTGTGGATGCCCAAGTGATGCCCATATGCAACACCTGGCAGAAGCTGCCTGGCCTCAGCGCCTCTTTCTTCAGCTGGTGAACATCTGGTGAAGGGCTTCGTGTTGGTTTTTTGTTAMGTGTAGGTTGAATACAAAGCTCTTAGCATGGAACATGGCTTCTTTCTGGGCTGTCCATGCTTGTGTGTGTTTGGCAAAACAGGTGATCTGTTAGAAACAGACGACAGCATCTCTGACTGAGTGCAGGGAAGATCTAATTCAGCAAGGATACTCTTAAATTAGCAGGCATTGGAACCAGTTCAATACTCCATCTATCTCATTTATCTGGGAAGGCTCTCTTCTTCTTAATAGGGCATTTGCCCATTTTAGCAAGAAAAGTATCAAATTTATGCTGTGGTGTGTTGGTTCTTCTGAATGACCACCACACTTTAGTGAGAATGTCAGTAAATGACATTTCCATTTCGTTGGGCAAGGCAACTGTTTGGATGTGATAATCACCTTGTTCCCTGCCCCCAGCATGTTCAGAGGGATGCGAAGCACTCTGGGGGAGACACAGCAATGTAACCTTGAGGCATACTGTGCAGTCAATGCACAGCACTCTGCTTGCTGAATGCACTGGTATCTACATCATGYTGTTTCACCTGTCTAAGAGGAGGCAAAGATCCCATGCAGGAGTTGTGTGGAGTGACATCTTGCCATGTGGCATCAAAAAGCAGGATGAGGTCTGGAAACTGGAAGCTATGTCCTGACAGAGTCAGTCTAGAAACAAGGTCTAATGAGGCTAATTAAGCAGCCAATGTCTTGGYTTAGGCAGGCAATAAATCACCTATCACTTGAAACCCTTTAAAAACAAGATGGTAAATGCCCTAAGACAGTTTCCTGGCTTCAAACATAGGGGCCACAAGGCCAGGATAAAGAAGCGAGGTCTGGAGTGCAACCACCTCTGTATTTCCAGGTTTGTTTTCCTGATTGACACTGCGCTACCATGAGAAAACCGTTCCCTCCTCAGTGCCTCAGCTTTCAAAAAAATAACTGAGGACCCAGAAACCCGAGGAGCGTTGCATAACAGACAAGTAGCAAAGCAATGAGCAAGTGAATCTCACCTACTGGTTGACAAAGCCACAGCCTAGAAATGTGGGGATGGACCCCCGTCCTTTGTCTGCAAAGTAACAAGGGAACACTGCTGTGGATCTGAATAACTTCAATAACTACTCTTTTTGCAGTGTTTTATTTCAGAAATCCCACATTAGGCGCCAGGGCAGCACCCTGGCATGGAGTAATGAGATGTTTGCATACGGAAATGGGGGCAAAGGAGCAGAAAGGGCATCTCCCCTCCCTTTAGAGCAGCAGTCTACAGCTGGCTGTACTGCTCTCAACCGTACCTGGCACTTGTATTTCAGGAAGGAAGCTGAAAACACAGAAAGGGTGGATAAAGAGCCATAAAAGGATATGACTACTGGAGAAAAAATGCTAGAGTGATGTAAAGTGCTCAATCTGTCTTCCTTTTAGAAAACAGATTGAAAGCTGTCTTGATGAAGGATAAAGTTACCTTATGGAGAGAAAACACTGAATGCTAATGGGCTTTTTTGTCTTGAAATGAAAGACAAAACCTGAATCCATTCCTGTAAGATAAAGCCAGGCATATTCAAACTGGAAGCCAGGCACAGAGCCTCAGCAGTGAGAGAGACTTGGCATGGAACAAACTAAGGACAGAGTGGGATATTTTCTTTGCTGATACCTTCAAATCACAGTGCCTTCTGGAAGATTATGCCTCTATGGGTAACTGGTGGCCACAGACCTGGGGTTAAGGCTGGCCCTAACTGTCAGTGTGGGGTACAGGACAGGAAGGACAGCAGCAGACTCCCCGGTCCTCCAAGGTAAGAGCTGAGTGCCTGAGGGCCTTCTCCTTCTTCAGGATGGATTTCATCAGCAGGCAGACCTCCACCTTCATCAGGTTAGAGGTCCCCTGGGCTGCAGAGCCCCTTCAGTCCAATCTCTGAGCACTACCCAGCAAGATTTCCCATGCAGGGTGCTGTCCTGTCGCTGAGATTTTTGCCACTAGTCTGGTGGGAAGACACAGGTTGTCCCACATGAGATAAGGCCCATGGATAAGAGCACTGTGCTGTGAGCCAGGTATCCTGGGTGTGTTTTTGGCTGCTAGGGGWTTTGCTACTGGCTAGCTAAATCAGGACTCTGCAACTCTGACACCAGCTCTGTCCTGAATCCACCAATACCCCTGGGAGACAGGGGTCAGTGTATGCCCTGCTCTGATCCTCAGGCTCCCTGTTTGGGCAATGGGACAGACCCATCCCTTACCTTTGGTCACTAAGTGCTCATTCGTTCAGCAAATATTTTCTCTTTTAAGACAAGAAATCCTACAGCCTTGCCAGCTGCCAGTTGCTTAATAATGCTTCTCTGTTTGGGCAGAAATTCACAGCAACCCCCATCCCCAGCTGTCTCCACTGTCCCTCTGCGTGCTGGCTCCGAGAGAGCCCTGCCTGGAGGATGCTCGCTGCTTGATTTACAAATGCACCATCCGCTCTTCCCACTGCCGTCACTTCGGCAGAGCTCCTTTCCCTGGAGGACTCTCCCTGCTCAGACCATTACCCAGGCCAGGGAGTGCTGGAGACCAGGATCACTGCTAGCAGTCCCAGAGGAGCTACTGACCCCCTCAGGCAAAAGAGGTAGGAGGTCCATGAGGATGATCTTGTGAGGGAATTTTGAACAACCCAGAACCTAAGGTAATTGTGGATTAGACTGCGCTAACTTCCTCAAAGGGGATAAAAGGCTCCTGCACAGGTCTCTTTGGCATGTCCGGGAAGAGGATAAGCAGAAAGGAAGTTTCAGGTCAAAGGTGAAGACACTATCTTGGTAAGGCCAGGCTGTGTGAAAAARGTGTGGTAGCTATGTGCCTGTCACCAGAGACCTCCAGACCAAGCTAGACAAGCATCTGGCACGGGTGGCCCTGGGAGAGCTGGTCTCATCCTACCCTTATGACCTGCAGCACTTTGAAACTGGCGATTAATGATCTCCATCAGCCAGCCYCTATGCAGAGCAACACAGATGATGACAGCTGTCACCAGGCACAACATTGAAGAAAATGCTACAAAAACTCAAAACAAGGCAAAGTCTTCAGCTGAAGCTCCTGGTCCCCAGTAAACAGCAGCAGCAGCAGGGGTGGAGGGAGGTCTGTCCTTTGGCACCAGAGCCTGGCCCCTGAGTGACAGAAAATAGAAACCTCCTGAAATGGCTTTCATTGCCTGAACATTTTGCTCACTGAAACAATCAGCCAAAGCCATGGGTGGTCTCTGCCAGGGACTCTCGGGTCCATTTGGATGGCTGAATCAGCAGAGGTGAACCAAGTCATAACATCACGACCCAGCACTAGCAAAGTGCATCATAAAAACTTCATTAACAGACATTTGATGCCAATGCTGAGGCCTCTTCTACAACCCGCTGCAGCACAGCAGGCTCCTTGCTGAGCCAAGGGGACAGGCAGAGTCCAGCCTGCAGGTCCCAGCTCCGGCAGGTAGCTTGCTTGGGTGAGGTCAGGGCAGGACTCCTGGGTTCCCACTTCTGCTCTGCCAGGAGCTCTTCATGCAACCCTGGGCAGGCTTCCCCCTCCTCTGGGCAGTTTGTCCCCATGGGGTCAGGGCTGAAGTCCCTACAGTCCAGGGCTGGGGTTCATGCCCCATGCAAAGCCCTGGGGCGATGGTAAGATGATGCCATCACACTGGATCGTTACGCAGCCCTGGGCAGTAACTCTGCTCTTGCTCCCGCTGCCCTGACAGTGGCCCAGTACCTGGTCCCTGTTACTGGCTGGGCTGAGCAAGGTCCCACATGCAGCTCTTGCTCCACCCAGCCCATGCACTTCCTAGCAAGGGCCAGACTGTATCTGCTCTTATGTCGGCAAGCACCACATACCACATTGTACTTGGTTCTCCTCTCTGCGTGGAAAAGGCAGGATTGGGAGGAAGGTGTCTCCTGGGGGACTCAATTCTACCCCATCCTGGAGACCCCATGCAGGGCTAGGATCTTCTAGGTGTTCTTTGGCCCTCTGCACTGAGTTTGAAAGCAACCTGGGAAAGGGATTCCCAGTCATTCCCATGTAGGAGGCAGTTTCAGACCATGTATCCCAAGAGGACCAGATTTCAGGAGAAGCAAAGAAAAGCTGGGAGCCAAACACACTTCATCAGATTCTCCTTTCTGCAGGGCCACAGTGTACATTTCTGTCAGCAGCCCCAGCCAGCTCTCTGCCTGCCTTTGGGACCCTGCAGCCCTGAAGCAGCCAGAGAAGCATTCAGTTCCTGGGGTCCAGGAGGTTGAGAGAAAATTATGGCTCTAACACTCTACAGACAGACCACAGAATAGTTCAGTGTCCTTCACCCTCTGCTCTCTCTGCCTTGAACTTGCTCATTTTTCCAAGTGTCCTGGTTCTGGCTGGGACAGAGTTMACTTTCTTCCCAGTAGCTGGGGGTGTGCTGTGTTTTGGGTTTGGTATAATAGGAGCGTTGATGGCCCATTGATGTTTTGGGATTTGCTGGGTGGTGCTTGCACCGGGGACTTTTCGGCCTCCCATGCCCTGCCAGGTGCAGGGGAAGCTGGGGGGGGGAGCATAGCCAGGGCGGTTGACCCAGCTGGCCAATGGGGTATTCCATACCATGSGACGTCATGCTCAGTATAAAAACTAAGTGTGTGGGGGGGCTCTGGGTCCTGGGATGGGCTCTCGTATCAGGCACGCGTTGGTTCGGCAGGTGGTGAGCAATTGCATTGTGCATCGCCTGCTTTGTATATTGTTGTTGTTGTTATCACTGTTATTATTACTGTTCTACTTTGTTGTATTTCCATTATTAAACTGTTTTTATCTCAACCCGTGAGTTTTCCTACTCCTGCCCTCCCAATTCTCTCCCCCATCCCACCGGAGCAGGGGGGTGAGCGAGCGGCTGCATGGTGTTCAGGTGCTGCCAGGGTTAAACCATGACACCAAGACAGGACTCTTCTGGCATAGCTGGGTCTCTACACTGTTGACCAGTGGGTATCAACTGCCATCCTATGAAAGGGTCTGAACTTCTGCAGCTCTGGGAGGGGAAAAGCACAAGCCCCACTGACCAGCCTCTCTACACGCCAGGGTCAGTGTGAACACCCTGCACAGCTGTGGTTGGGCTCAGCCCAAGTCTGCAGGCTCTGTCCCTTCCCCACCAGCAGCTCTGCCTTCTCTTCCCAACTCACTGCCAAGACAGGGTAAGGCTGCTCTGATGGGGGAATGTGGGGCCTTGGAGCTGGTGAAAAAGGAGGGGAGCTTTGTATGGTAGAGAGGACTTCCTCCACCATGGGGCCAGCCTCCAAGGAGAGGGTCAGCCTGGGGGATAATTGCACTTATCCAGACATCCTGGGGGACAGCCCATGCTGACCAATCTGCTGTATGCTTTGAGAGTGATGATTTTGCAGGTGGTGTTTTAATGTTGGTGTCTCCAGGGAAGGCTGTACCTAAGCCTAGTTGAGTCCCTGGCTCCAGTCCTTGCTATAGCATAGATCCCTGTCTCCTAAAGCACTCTCCCATGGGGCTTCTCCTGCTCTTCAGCTCAGGATAGAGTTGGAAAGAGTAGAAGGAAGGGGCATACATGACACAGCCCAGCAAAAGTGACAGAGCCAGACCGGTATGAGCTCTCCTACAGTCTCAGTGGTGCTCAGTGCTGGGAGGAGAGAGGATTTTCTGCTCTGGCCAAGGCAGGAATGTGGTTTGGCCTATCCATAAAAACACACGGCCCAGTGTGTGGGACAGGTTTGTGTGTATTTGGTACTCATGTCCCACACCCCTCTGTCTGCTGTCTGCTGGTGTCATGAACAATGGCTTCTGGCCGTTCACAGAGACACTGGACTAGATATTGCTAGTCTTAAGGAAATCAGTTTGCAACTGATTTTTCTTCCCCTCTGGGAATTGGTCACTGGTGTCCCTGCGTTAGCACCTCCATACCAGTCTGCATGAAGGCTTTCTCTAGCCCACCTATTCTAGCACAACATTTTGCTATTCACTCTTTACTGCAAAGGTGGCACTAAGCACTCATCTTCTTGCTGTCCTTTCCCAGCTCAACAGAGACTGTGTTTTATTTTTTTCCCCTTGTTTAACCAAGTAAGAGAGTCATGAGCAGTCGTCACTTGTGCTTGTTAGGGATGGGAAGCCATCCTTCCATCCTGCAGCAAGACCATGTGCATTAATGATTCCCTAGCTAGTTCAGGGCACGTTCTGCATAATGAAATCAAGTTGATGGGATGCTCGGCATACACATGCACACACAATTTCATTAGCTGTCGGGCATAAAATGGCAACATGCCCTCAAAAATACAAAACTTGAAACCTTAAAAACATGAAACACTCAGTTCCACATTAAGAAATCCCCAGCTGTTTGGATCATTATTCCTTGCTGTTCATGGCCAAAGGGATGCATTGCACCCCACTTTCAACAGTTTCTGGCCCTTGGGATCTCTGTGGAATCCTAGAGAAATCCTCTTCATCCTTTCTGGAACCAGCAGTACTAGTAGGTCTGCGCTGAGCACTGTTGTTTGCCTGGGGTTTCAGGTGTCTTTTGAAAGCCTGCTGTGGGAGAAGAGGGAGAGAGGGGTGAGCTGAGATACCAAGAACTCCAGCATGTTGGTACAGGACCTCCACAAAGACAGACCATCCCCAGACACCATACGAGTTATCTCCTACATGTATTCCCATCATGAGAGTTAAATACCAGAGGTTTGCCCAAACTCTGGGGAGCCAGATGGCTGGCACTGCAATAGGTGTGCCAGTCAGGGCCCTGAATGAGCCTTTGTCTCCCCTCCCAGGAGTCTGCCTGCTGTCCTCAAGGTCAGCTCTGACTTATGGTGCAGCTGTATGAACTTGAACCAGGCTGCTGGGGAAACAGCTGTGTGAAAAATCTCCGAGAGCAGCCTCATAGGCTGCTCCCCACTTTGGGAGCTGCATTTAAACTCAGTCCCTTTGCCCATGGCCCTCACCTAGGCTATGTTTCTGGGTACTCCACTGATGCCCAGCCTGTTCACCTGGTTTCCAGGCTTTACCCCAGACCTGCTTTATCACTGTGGACTTGTCTAGCAATCACTGGGCTCTTGGCTGATCCCAGTTCCTGTCGCCAGGTCTGCTCTCTTGCCTGGTTTGGGCACTGTGGGACTGCATCCTCCCTGGTGAGGACACGGTCCTGCCTGCCTGGCTGTCACCCTCAGCATCCCTTCCCCTGAGGAGCAGCTGGCTCTGCTGTCCCTGACAGTGCCCACTCTGCTCACAGATGGCAGACAGGAGGAAGAGGAGGTTGTGTGCTTGCTCCCAGCTGGCAGGGTGGGAGGAAGGGAGGATGCAGCTTTTCCACAGCTTTTCCACAGCTTTGCCCCAGGTTGTAGGTTACCCCAGTTCAGGCAGCTGCAAGGGAGACTGGGAAGAAATGTGCCTTCTTCCGTCTACCTGGGGGAAACCTCGCAGCCATCACAGTGGGTGTTTTTTGCAAATGGATTGTTTGCTGTGCCGTCCTTGCCAGCGTCAGTTTGGAAGCAGTCCTCTGCACAGATTTCCCGTGGGAAAGCCTCCCTCATGCCGAATGAGGCAGGGTCCTGGGCAAAAATGGGTACAGCAGTGATCTGAAATACCATGGAGACCCTTGCCAGGCTGCACACCCACGGCAGSGCACAGCCTGACTTAGCTCTGTGTTTTGCTTGTTTGTGAGAGGTGACTTCGCAGACATCTTTGACTCTTCTAATACAACTTTCTTTGTGCATAATAACAAATAGCATGAGAGTGAGGTAAACATTAGCTTGGTTACAGTATTTATGACCATTATTTACGGCAGCTCTGCACAGCCACAAGGAGACAGCATGTGTGACAGATGTATAGTGCTTTCCGCTGTGCTTTGTCAACAGTAAATTTACTTTTGAATTATGTGGTTTTCCTGCAAGAGAGCGAGCGATTCATATTCAATTCAGTCCATGTTAACCTTTGGTGGCCTCTGCCCAGAATGCACGCGGGAGGCTGCAGCTGGCAATCGTGTCTTTTTTCTGCAGCGAAGCTGTGGCTAATTAGTCCAAAGTTACCTCCCTGTCCTACTTTGGAAGTGACATTTACTCCTCGAGTCTCTTTGGTTGCTGATCTTTAGCTCTAATTAATTTCCTTGCTGCTTACAATGGCCTGTGCTCCATGCAGCGGCTGCCAGCTTCCACTGTTGGGGGAGCCTTCGCCACCCGCTGAGCCCTTCCTGCACAGCAAAGATGCAGCAATCCTCTTTCCTTCCAACAATAGATGTGCTAGTAATTGGTCTGGCTCCCTCTGCCCCTTCCAGAAGATGCTTCTTCACTGTCTGCAAAGCTTGAAGCAATGGCAAATGTTAACATACAATTGATGAAGCAATGGGAGTTTCCTCTAGGATGCTGCTTAGACATGAACAGCTACTGCTGGCTCACAGAGTCAGGTAGTGTTCATCAAGCACAGGAGACGGTTACACTTCCTGATCTGCCAGAGAAATGTCTAAAAATCGTCAGTCATGAATACTTCTAATTGCTGAACTTACCAGAGCAAAGCAGTAGTGACCACTTTGCTGCTACACATCTCAGGAGGTAGGAGAACTAAGGGGCTGACAAGAAAAATCCCTTGTAGTACAGGGCAGACCCTGGAGAGGATCCCAGACCTTCAGGAGTTGAATCGAGTGATTCATCCAGTAGCGTGTGCTGCCTGCCTTTAAAGCTCTCTGCAGTGTTTGGTGCTGTTATCATGTCCTGAAGATAAAAAGCAGGTAAATCAAATTTCCAACGAAGGGAAATGAATGTTCCTCCTCTAAAAGAGCCTGAGGTCCCTGCATCAAAGCCATCAGTACTTATTTTGCTGTCTGTGGATGTGCTCTCTGCCATACGTACTGGGCCCTCTATTCGGCTGTCTCGCAGGTGTGTTGGTTTACATTTTATAGATGGTTGGAGGTATTTTATGGGGAGGGAGAGGGATCTCCCACAAATTTTGAGCAGCAGATGAACGAAAGCATCCGCTAAATCATCTGTAAAACAGGAGGGAAGTGTGCAGTGAACGGTCTCACAAATCTACGGGGCTGTCACGCTCCACTACAGCGAACACATCGTGTTTACTTAAGTAGCTGTTATGCCTTTGTTTCTGTGCACTGCATCTTTAAATTTTGACTGCCTTTCTTAGAAGCTCCTGGATTTCCATCTGCCTTGTGCCTGCAGAGCATGTAAAGCCAGGGAGGAGTGAGCCCTGCTTAAGGCCAGAAGCTTCTGGCCAGAGGAGCCCCGGTTGCTTCTCTCCTGCTGACTACTGCTGATGGCTCTGTGCATGCCTGAGCCTTAATTACCTCCCAGATATCAGAGCCCTACTTAGTGGGGAGTTGTGCAACCAGCTTAGATATCTCCTAACAAGGGAAGGGAGCATGCATGGGTAACAGGAGCAGGGGATCATCTCCTCCAGCACAGCCTCCCTGGGCAGGAGGAGCCCCGGTGAGGCCAAGCCAGGCACCTTGCCCACAGACACCCGCCAGTGTGCAGAGACCATCTCCTTCTGCAGGATTTGAGGGCAAATCCATGAAACAAATGAGTACTTAGAACAGGGTATAGAAAGGATTTAGTCACCCAGATCTGAATATCACAATAAGCAGAGAAATGCCCAAATGCTCTACTTGACATTTGGGGTTCCCTGTGAATTAGGTGTAGATAGGCAAATGATTTGATGCACTTGATAATTTGGTTAATTAATAAAGTAAAGTAACTGACACAGACCTGTACGGAGTGTGAAAATGCTGTGCCCAGCACAGATTTTCCGCTTTGGGAAGCTGGACCTCTGGCTGGGATTTCTAGCTGGGTGTCAGGACTGCTTGTGAGTGTGGTCATCTCCATGTCACTTGGGACAGGCTCAGGGAAGGGGATCTGCAGGGAGGAGACCTCCCATCTCATGCAGGTTTCATCCTGTCACAGGAATGCCCAGTGGTGACCCAGTCTGCCCCAAGTGTCAGCCCTGCCTGTGTCTCCTCAGATAAAAGGAAGCTATCAGATAAAAATGGACAATTGTTCAGGGAAGTTTTTGTTCTCTAAAACCTATAGTTTCAGGTCACTTGAAATCAGTCAGAAATACAGGTCAGGTTTTTCAAACAACTCTGTCAACAAAAAAAAACCAAAACACCCCCCCCCCCCAAAAGAAACCCCGACAAAAGAAGAGGAAAATTTAAAAGCTTAAAATATATTAAATATTTTGCTTAAGACCAAATGTTTTTCCTCTTGAAATTTTCCTAAATTAATTCTTTAAAGATGTTTTAAAAGCCCAAGCTAAAAATGAAAAAAAAACAAAAACAAAAAAACACCCACATTTCTGTAGATTTCAGGTTCAAATGGCCTGAAATTTGGGCATAGGGATAGAAGGATCTTTTTCAACAGTCAGCAGACCAAAACTAGTCCACTTACAGCTGTACTGCCAACCAGAACTCATATTACCTTGTGCATTCCCCCCGGAGGTGCATCCTGCAGCCCAGGCCTGGGTGCCTCTGCAGAGCCACTGTGCTGGGGTGGTGGCTCGGGCTCCAAGTCCTTTGCAGCCCCACGGTTCCCCTTGTGTAGCTATGGCTTCCAGGAGGTACCATGACACATCAGATACACATTGACATTAGCCTGGTTTGGTGACATTTAATTTAAATTTCTCCCAGTGAAAATTCTGCAAAATGAACTTTTCTCCTAGCAGAGTTCCCTTGAGACAGGACCCTGTTATCCTGCTGAAGATGCTCTGTCGCAGCACCTCAGCCACATGCCCCTGGGGGACATCAGGTTTGCCCCTCTCCTGCGCCCTCATTCTCCCCCACTCCACTGAGAACCCCTGGGAACTTCTGGGAGGGAGCAGCTGAGGTGGAGAAGGGCAGATCACTTTTGAGAAGGGACTCTGCAGTCTTTGTGCCACACCTAGAGAAAACCTGTCCTGTGGTGTTGCTTACCTCTTTCCAAGGACAAAACCTTCCACCTTTTGTTGTCGTGTACACTGGAGGAGTTGTGGCTCCCCTGCTTCCTTCCACCACCCGCTGCTTCCCCGGGTTTCGGGATGATCTCTGGAGGTGTCAGGAGCAGTGCCATATCCAGAGCTACCATGTGGATATCAAGGATGGACAGCAGGACGTCC
The DNA here is from genome assembly GCA_035582835.1 of Phoebastria nigripes. Lineage (NCBI taxonomy): Eukaryota > Metazoa > Chordata > Aves > Procellariiformes > Diomedeidae > Phoebastria > Phoebastria nigripes. The sequence continues at coordinate 1,562,310 of JAYKAV010002799.1, forward strand.
CCTGTGAGAAACCCCTTCAAGCAAAGGGATGAAATGAAAGGTGGGAGATCCTTGCAGCCACACCTGTCCCCACTTTTGATTCTCCGTCTCCAGCCCCACTGCAAACCAGCTCACTCCAGTGGTGCAAGACCTCTCCACCACAGGTAGCTGCATTGTCATGCTGTGATGCAGGGCTGGAGCAGGGGGCCAAGCCGCCTGGCAGCGTGAAGCTGAAGCTCCCCAAGCCGTGGTAGGCGTGTGGGTTTCTCCCTCCGCACGCTCCTGCAGCGAGGAGGAGATGGGCAGGCTCCATTGTGCTGACTCCCGCACCGCCGAGCCAGCCTGCAGCCATTCTTTTTATTGCTGATGCTGCTTCCTATGGAAACARTTTAGTGCTAATAAGCTCCATTTATAATAGTAAGAAATGGTTCAGTGGAATAATTGTCACTAAATACCATTCATGGCTTTGTTGCTTTTCCTGCATGTTGCTAATTATTCTGCATCTGAAATAGCACCCAGAGAAACCACTGAATGCCAGTGAATAGGGTTCTCAGCACTTAAAGAGGCTGAGGCAGGGTATGATTAGGAATATCAAGGCCCTAATCCACTAGACAATGCCTTCCTTACTGTATGTGTTTCTACAAAATCATAGCCTTTGCAAACGCTGGGGAAATGCAGCATCCTCCACTGAACCTCAGGGTCCCAGCAACAATTTATGAGCAAGCTCCTGTCAAAGGGGCAGTGTTGCATGATGGAAGATGATTATGGGGACAAACTGACCCTCCAACAAATGCTAGAGCAAGAGGAGTGGGAATGAGGCRGGAGGGTTTTTCTGTGTTGAGGGTCTCACAGGAAGGGACAGCATGGCTCAGATCCCTTAATCCTGCAGAGGTTCACGGTGAAGAGTCCCAGGCAGGAACAGATCCACAGTCCTTGGTGCTGCATGGTTGCTCTGAACATATGTCCTTTTCCAAAACCCACTTGGCAGTACAATAGTGTGCTCTGCTAGCTACACAGGCAGGCGCTGACTCTCCGAGTCAGAGACAGCAGGATAACGTCAGCTCCATGTTGCTTAGAAAGCATGGGGTGAGGGTCCAGGCATGCTCTCCTAACCCTCCCTCCTGGAGAAAGGCAGCCTTAGCTGCTGGGAAATCAGATCCATTACTGCTCCATTAGCAGTACCTCAGAGACTTTACTCACAGCATTAGGTCTGCAGCTGGACTCTTGATCACATTCTAGCTCGGAAGCTGAAATTTCCATGCAGTGGGCAAGGTTGCCATCAAATAGAAAGCAGCACACTTTGCCCTACTTAACTTACAATGCAATGCCATTCTGTAGCACAAAACGCTGGTTTGGTTTGACTGACCTACCAATGAACCGATCAAAGCAAAGATGGGTAGTTACAGTGCAAGTTAAGGCTACTAGCTTGAATCGGTGACAGTGAGAAATACACCGACCAGTTGTGATATTCTTGAAGTTCCTGCCAGTGGTGGGACCAGCTAGCTGTGCAAAACTAACAAACAAACAAACAAAACAACAAAGAAAAAGGTCAGCACTGGTGTGTSTTACATCCAGACTCTGTAGTCTGTTGGTCCTAAAATCCCATGGTAAAGGTGTGATTGCTTTATGATTGATACAGCATCATGCCCTGTATCTCAAGCTGAGTGCCACGGTTACAAGCATACCACTCATTTTTTTGGCTTTTAATTTCCTTTCCATGTAGCAGACTGAAAAGTCTTTTCATTGTTCCACCCCAGAACGAAGGGCRAAGGGTCAATCCCTCTCCTCATGTGTAACAACTTAGCTACAAATGAGAAGTTTGCACTGAAGGAAACGAAACTGTTGTAACACACCTTTTTACGCACCAGCCACAACGAGTTCCAGMTAAATATTGTCAATCCACTCTATTGAACTGTTTTCCTCAATTACTCTAGCTKCTTTGGAAAGCTCTAACAAGCCTGTGTGAAGACTTGCAGGGCTTTGCGTAGATGAAGCATCATGAGCTAAGGAGTGCCTTATCATTGGAAACCACTGGTAAAGAGCTCCAGAAAGCCCCAGCACCATCACCCAAAATTAAAAACAGCCCAGAGCACCTTGCATGACCCAGGCACCCTGAATTCCTCTGTTTCAGCAGCATCACTCTGTGATAGCAGAGCAATTCTGGAAAGCCTTCTGGGGGATGATGATGCTATGTCCAGCAGTGATAGTCCTGAAYTTCCTGGTCCAGCTACTGCTCTGCATGGCAGACCCTGTCTGCAAGGCTGAGCCTGAGCTGTGTCCAAGTGGTAAGAGGTCCACATAAGCACCGGGTAGAAAAGTCTGCTCACTCCCAGTAAGGGCAATGCAAGGTCCCTACTGTCACTGCCCAGCACTGTCCATGAGCAGGTACAGTTCCTCCCACTGCCTGCAAATCAAGGAAAACAGGTGATTACCCAAGATCTGAACTGTGAGCATGTCCCTGAACTCCAACCCCTTACTGCTCATGTACATTCAATTTTTTTTTTTTTTTTTTAATTTAGCAGCTGGACATAAGCAGAGGTGTTGTGGTCTCTAAGAGTGCTTTGGCTTTTCACTGGGGACTTGCTTCAAAATAAGGTTAGGCAAAAGAGATTTATCTAATTACCACAAAGCAGATGCATACCTTATTAGGGGCTATGAGAAGTGAAAAAGAAGATCACTGTGAATTTCCCTATGTTGGCATTTTTAACAGGAGAAGTGTTTGTTCAGAGGCAATTATAAATTGCAAGTAAGCTGTGTGAAGTGGCTGTAAACTTTTAAATTATAACCTTTAAAAAGATGATAAAATGACTTCCTTTTGAATTAAGACTGGTGTTCCACTTCGCTTAATGCATTTATCAATAGGCCACAATCGGTAGCTGTGTCATGTGTTTTAGATAAAGTTATCACTTCATTTTCTCCCCAGGTGATTTTTTTTGCAAACACATCACTTTTTAATCTTCAGTGTGCTGCATAGGAATATTGGGCACTGCGTAATGGCATGAATGCAGGACAGCAGGGGACAAAGGACAGGCACTACAGCACACTTCATTTGCCTGACAGCATGCAGAAAATAAGAGATTTTTGAAGTGATCTTTACCAGCTGTGTTTCCCTTCAGAGCAACTGTGGTAGCTAAAGTCTTCTCATCACATCTGTGGCCACCTAATTATGGAACTTCCCCAGGAAAACAGAAGCTGCTGCTTTAAAAACATGGACTTGATGGAGACCTGTCTTCTCTCTGAAGTCAACACAAGAGCAGTGTGAGCTTGGCAGTGATGTTTTGCGAGAGTTTGAAGGAACATCATCTTAACAACTACCCACATGGATGTTTTCCCATTCTCCCTGGCTGTGGTCTGCACTCCAGGCTTAAACAAATCCAAGATCTCTAAATGACTGACAAAAGTGGCAGCACTGTGATCATGGGACTCTGAATCCTAAGTGGTTTCAAGAGCTGGTTACTGTTTATCTTTTCAATAGTGCCCAGTTGAAAAAGCAGCCAAGTAAGCAGTAGAAAATACTATGCTGTAAGAACAGGGCATGTCCAGCTCCCACTGGCACTTAGGCATGGCTTGCATAGGCCCTGATTTGGGTGTAGAGTGTCTAAGACACTGGAAGGTGGAGGAGGTGGGGAAGCCCAGATGGTGTCAGGGCCCTGAACACACACCCAGCGTTTAGGAGTTCAGCTGGTTGTGCCCAGGGGCAGCTCGCTGGTAGCTGTCTGAGAAGCTTAGACCCCTTCAAGAAAAAGCTAGACCTCAGCAGGGTCTCTCTCTCCTTCTTGTGGGAGCTGCTCTTAAGCTGAGGCTGTCATGACCCCAACTCAGCTGGTTGCAGTTTGATCTTGGAGTTTCCTTGTCACTGTGGACTTGCCTGGTGAGCACTGGACTGTGACTGATCCTGGATACTCTTTCCAAACCTGATCCTGATCCTGACTTGCTGACTCAAATTCCCAACTTGTCCTCACACCCTGCTCATCCCTGTGGTCTTTTCTGGCAATCTGGACTCTTGGCTGAACCTGGCTACCATCACTGGACCTGCTTTGGTCACTTTTTGCTCAGTACTGTGGGAAAGACCCATGAGTTGGTGAAACCACTGCTCCTGTCAGCTTTGTTCAGCTCCTGCCTCTCCTTCCCCTGTGAGGCAGCCTGCCTTGCTGCTCCCTGGCAAACGGGGTCTTTAAACTCCAGTCAACACACAGGTTGAGCTGTGGATTTACCATGATCCATAAAATTCATCAAGAGACACTGATCTGTCAAGAGGCCACCACCTGGGCTGGTCTATTGGGCAGTACTCACACTGAGCAGTGGCAGAAAGAAAAAAGGGGAGACAGAAATTGATACAGAGCTGATATTTCCCCCCCCCCCCCAGCAGGAAGCCTGGGAAGCCCTGTTGCAAAGCTCTTTTCTGGGCTGTGTTACACATCAGCAGAATAAACCCTCCATATGGGCCATCTGCACTAAAGTCAACCCCACCAGTGAAATCACTGTGTGACCAGTACAAACACCTCTGTAGGAGGTCTGGTACCAGCCTGGGGACTGTGCCACACACCTGGGGGGACCTCCCAGCATCCCACACTCAGGCTGAGGGGAACCATCGCGTTATCTCAACCCACAGCCCACATCCTACAAGCTGGGAAGTACAATGCAGCTTAAACACACCCCAGTCTGTCCCTGCCTGGTGAAATGTCCCTCTTGGGCTGCTCACTTCTAAGACTGCACAACTACAATGGACCTTGAGCACTGGAAATTGAAATCTGTGCATTGTACATCCCACCCATGGTCAGAGGGGTTATCCCATCAGTTCCTCAGGCACAGGTGATTCGAGCAGGGCTTAAGGTTTAAGACTCACCTATGCTGACAAAAACATTTGCCATGTGAGTCGCAGGCTCTTATCAGTTTAAGGAGCTGAGAAACCAGGTCCTGGCCCAGCTTCAGTGTGCACTTATTGGTGAGGAAACAGATCACTTCGAAGTTGTAACCATGTATCACTATGGTAACCTTATAATTGACATTTCTGGGGTATTATAGAGTCTGAAAGTCACAAACTTAATGAAAGTATGTTTTTATTGCACTTCAGCTTCATCTCTGATTAAATCAAATTTGCATAATGGAAAGTTATTACATTTCCATGTTTCTAATTTCCCTTTTTTTTTTCCCCCCCCTCCTTTTTACTTCTTTTGCCAAGTGTGTCTAAGGTTTTGTTTGTAGTGAAAGCTGTTGAAGGTCACCTAAGCCATGGCTTTGCTGAAAAAAGTTTTTAATAATTTGTGTCAGAGGAGCCCAGGAAGTGAACCCCTGAGAACTGGCTACATTGTGGTTCTTTTAAATGTCTCTCTTTCTTCCCAGTAATGAGGGAACTGCAGCACCTATACGTTATTAAGTAGTTGTTGCAAGAGAGAGGTGCTGGAAGCACTGTGAAAGGTAATTTATCAAGGAGAGATGAAGCGTACTGCTCTTCCCCAGCCTTGCCCTCGTGCCACCTTTGCAAAGCATTTTAAGCAGCGTGTATGTTTTTATTTTCAATAAACAAAAGCTCACAGCTCTGCCAGCAAGTAAATGATAACGTGTTCCTTGCTGGATTGAGTGACGACTGTTCCTAAATGCAGGTTAAGCAGAAYGGCCCTGGGAGAAGATTTGTTTTCCCTGTCTTCTCTGGGACATGGAACAAACTGTTCTCCAGGMAAAACAGACACTGCACAGGTCCCTGATGTCAGAGCGCTAGACTCGTTGAGGGTCTTACTTTTGTTTTGTTTCACAATGGGTCCCACACATTATTATAAGACGCAAGGTTGACCTGTGTAGTCTACAAGAGTTTTAGGGCACCATTTCGAATCTGGGTTCTCCAAGTGAAGTTGCAGAGTTTGTGTGGGTGAACGCAGAGACCCCCAGCTCCATCCTGGGCTGTGACTACGGGGGTCGTTGCCTGTCCTTTGTGGCTGATGCAATACTGTGGGATGGGGAGCCGGCGGTGTTCTTGTGGAGCCAGGTCTCCTCCATCGTGCAGCCCCTGATTCTCAAGGTGCTCACCTCCCAAATCTTGCCTCAAGCATTGCTGAACAGAGCCCTCTCTGAGCAGGAAGGAACACCTCCAAACAACTGAGCAGCACTGCTCCACAGGAAAGGACTGGAGGTGAAGAACAGCTCTCAGCTCCAGGAAGGACATTACTTACTGGTCTGTTAATGATCCAGAACTATGCAGTGCACCAACCAGCAGAGCTCTGGCCTGGGACTCAGCGACCAGACGTCCTGCTCCCAACCAGCACACTCCCATCACTGGGATGCCCCATCACATTTTCTGTTATTAGCACAGTAATGCTCTGAATTCTGCACTCTGTTCTGCACCACGTTTCAACAGGACACGAGGAAGTGGGAGATGGGCATTTTGACCTTTCAGGACCTTGARCTCAAGTCATGGTCATCCTTCCAAACCTCCAGCATACTGTTTCAAGGGCAGGAAGAAGCACCAGGAATAGGTGGGTTTGAAGGSAGAAGTAAAGGTACCAAGTGGTTGTCCTGGTTTCGGCTGGGATAGAGTTAATTCTCTTCCCAGTAGCTGGTATAGTGCTGTGTTTTGGATTTAGTATGAGAATAATGTTGATAACACACTGATGTTTTAGTTGTTGCTAAGTAGTGTTTACACTAGTCAAGGACTTTTCAGCTTCCCATGCTCTGCCAGGTACACAAGAAGCTGGGAGGGGGCACAGCCAGGACAACTGACCCAAACTGGCCAATGGGGCATTCCACACCATATGATGTCATGCTCAGTATATAAAGCTGGGGGAAGAAGAAGRAAGGGGGGACATTCGGAGTGATGGCATTTRTCTTCCCAAGTAACTGTTATGCGTGATGGAGCCCTGCTTTCCTGGAGATGGCTGAACACCTGCYTGCTGATGGCAAGYRGTGAATGAATTCCTTGTTTTGCTTTGCTTGTATGTGCGGCTTTTGCTTTACCTATTAAACTGTCTTTAACCCAACCCATGAGTTTTCTCACTTTTACCCTTCCGATTCTCTCCCCCATCCCACTGTGGGAGGAGTSAGCGAGCGGCTGKGTGGKGCTTAGTTGCTGGCTGGGGTTAAACCACGACAGTGGCCAAGCATCATCTGCTCCTTAGTGTCATCTCTCACTAGTGTCTTACATGCAGGAGAGCCCTGTCCCAGGGCTGATGTGAAGGATTGTGAGCTGGTGTCTTGAAGCTTGGGTCACATCATGAAGACCTCCACCTCACTGCCATCTTCTTGTCCTTCTGGGGCAATTTGTCTTTGCTGCCTGGACCTGCCGTGCAGCACAGAGCACGGTCAATCAGTGCATTCACTGCAACGTGTCCCTACTCCTGCTGTGGCACAACTTCTCACAAGTTTTCCTGTGGAAACCTTCACCTCTAGAGAACTTAACTGAGCCATTTGATCTAGGGTTAAATGCAATTAGCAGGTCAAATGCCTGGGAGGTAGCAAGAAACACATGTCTGGAGCCGTCCAAGTCAATGAATTGCCCTCAATCAGTGCCACTTGGTCCTCAGTGATGCCCGAGCCTGAGCAGCTAAGCTGAGGTCTTGTGCTCTGACATGTGGCCTGGCAAATGCTGTCATTTCTGCCACAGTCAAATGCCTCCTGACAGGTCTTTATTTGCTGTCACCAGAGGTGAGGCACTTTTAATGGCCTCCAGGAGAGAACTGCTCTCCCTGAAGAGGAAAGCTGCAGGAGGTCCCCTGGGTCTCCCAGAGTTTGTCACTCTGATGTTGTGTCATTAATCCAGGCACGTTGGTCTCCATGCATATGCAAATGAACTTGGGCTTTGTGCAGGCATCTGGGAGCCTGATGTCTTTCAGGCCGAAACAAGCCAAGTGCTCATCATACCTGCCTCAACTTGTCTGTCTGTGCAGCTGTCTTCCCAAGCATGTGTGGCTACTAGAGGGTGGCCGGTCCTGTGTGTCCTGGCRTGGTCATGTTTGGTCCCTTTCCTGAGGACAACATAGCAGGTTCGCAACCTGTTCYTGCAGATCCTGTCTCTGCATGAGGACAAGGAAAAGGCAAGAGCAATGCTGCCAACAACTCCCTGCCAGTTCTTGGAGGGAAGTGACACTCTCTCCTGCATGGGGACAGAGACGTCCCACTGTGGCCACCTCCTGCAGGTTGGGCCGTCTGCCCCAGTGCTGCCCAGCCATGCTGCCAGACCTGCCTGCAAACTGGCAGAGGGTGAGGGGTCTCTGGCTATCTTCTCTGCCCTTGGGCCAACAGCTGCAAACTGTGTTCAAYACCCAAATTTCCTACCCTACATACTCTCCCTTCTCATGCTGYTCTCCCCCTCATTTGTCCTCTCCACAAATACTGAAACATACTTTTGCTGGGAGCAGTCTTTACGATTTCTGCCATTCTCCTGCAAAATACCTCTCTATAGGTGGTATTTGCTCACCAGAGAGTTGTGGGATGAGCTGCTCGGGGCAAGGTCTCAGCCCTTGGACAAGTTAGTTTTTCAATCCCCTACCCCAGTGGAAACTACAGACATTTAGAGTTTGACAGTTTGGCTGGAATCCAGCCATGTATTTTTATATTGCTTAGATGTATTTTTGTATTGCTCGGTGAAAATAAAGCTTCTTTGAGTTTTCTTTGTATTTTTTTTTCCTGAGAAAACAGACAGTATCTGTTAAAAAAAATGCACCTGAAAATCCAATTTTTCTTTTCTTGATGGAATAATTTTGACAGCCCTCATCATGAAGCAATAAAAGCAGCTCTCCAGGGATTATGGGTAGTGGGGCTAGCACCAGTAATGAAAATAAACAGGCATTTCCAGCAATCTTTAGCTAAAGACCTGTCCCAGAGGGAGGGAGAAAGAAACCCTCATCACAGAAATGGGGAGGTAAAAGATTGCTTAATCATTTGGCAGGCCAGCCCTGAGGAACAATGACAGGACACAGAGTATGAAAGCCTCTCAGTCTGGCATGGGGACAAAGAAATGCTGTTTGCAGCAAGGACCTGGTTTGAGACAGATCTCACCCCTCTGGTGTGAGCCAGAGACCTCTGCTAGGACCAGGAACATTTTTCCAAGGAATAAGAGAGTCTGAGGTGCATGTGGTGTAGCACATGGCACTGCTGCATCTTCTCCTGTCAAGGTGGCAGCCATCCCCTTCAGAAAGCCAGATGTCCCCAGTACCCTTCAGGAAGGATCATGCAGTTCTACCCCAGGCTCCTGGGTATGAAATCCAGGGGATGTGTGAATAGCTCCCTACCAGATATTCAAGAAGAAATCTTATGTGGTTCCTGTGCATTTAATGCACACATAAGATGTCATCAATTGCCGGCCATTTTACCCAAAGACAGCTCCAGATTCAGCCATGTTCACCACAGGGCTTGCATAGGCATTAGGAAGTTTGCACCTCCCCAGAGCTGTGCATGCACAACTGCTTTTTCCTTATTCTCCCTTCAGAGATGGCTCCGCAAGCCTTGGTGTGTGCATCTGACTGGACASGTCTCAGGCCTGCCCCTTACAGCCCCACGGCAGGTCTACACCATCCCTCCATGCGCAGCCCTGTGCTCCCCAGCTCTTTGTGAAACGCCAAACCTGGAGCCTATATCCAGAGTGCTGTAAAATCCAGGTCATTGCTGGGTCCACTTTATTTCCCATCTTCCTCCTACTACATCCCGCTGGCTCAGTTTGATCCCAAGGCTGAGGTCCTCTCCCAAGTTGTGATTTTGAAACCATGGTCTCCTCCTGATTCTCCCAGTCAACTCATTCTGCAGCTGCCCCCTAATCTCCCTTTTCCTCATTCCACGGAGTAGGGCAAAGGAGCTGGTGTTTGAACCTCTCCTGCCTCCCACTGCACTCGCTCCCTTGCTTATCTGTTTTGGTTAAAAATAAAGCATCTGGTCTCCTTTCCATCAGGGCTAGACGAGCGTGCTTTACTCTTTCCTCTCTTAGGTGCCTACACCTGAGGAACAGTGATACAATTGCAGTGAGCATAAAACAAGTTAGACTTCAGCCCTCTTCACCTGTCTGGTAGAAGATGGCTTCATCTATCACAGTCAGGCTTGCAAGACAGACAGCAGCTGGACCTCAGCAACCCACACAGTGTCCCTGTAGAGACAGGCCTTAAGCACGCTGGAAAACCACCACCCCATTTCTGTGTGCGTTGGAGATGATTTCACCCTTCTCCTGAGTTGACTTCTGTACACGCACCTCTCTCTTCTAAGGAGAAGGTAAAAAGGGCTTGTACAGTCCTTTGCTGCATCAAGTGGGATAGAGAGGGACTGTAACACACACTTCCCTAAATGTCACTCAGCCAGCTCCTTGAAAGGTGGGCAGCAGAGAGATGTTACTGGTGGCCACACATACACTTTGCATTGCATCCTCAAGTATGCATGACAGGAATATTGTGCTGCGTGAATGTAGTGAGGAGTGGAAAGGGAATATTCTGGGCACTACCAGAGATGTGCCTGTTATGCCCTTGAGCAGAGACGGTCCAGCTACAAAGCACCAACTCCTTGGAGAACACACAAGTCGATGCTCTTTTCTCACAGGAAAAATGAAAGAAAAATGTTTCAGCTTTCTGTGAAATTTCCAGCCCCTCCTCCAAAGCACAGAAGGGCTGGAATTATTCAAAGAATAAGTCTCCAGTGTTTCTTTCTTAACAAAATGAGACCTTTTCTTTTCAGCTCAGTCTCAGAAATAGCTAAGTTGCATGGATGAAACACGGCAGAATTGTTCAGCCTGTGCCAGAACCCTGACATGGAAAACTTCAGCCCCAAAGGTTCAAGTCTGGCAGAGGAGCAAGGAGCTGAATGCAGGCTTGTGTAATGGGAAGCACTGGCAGCCCTTAAATTTCCAGTCTTACTGGTCTCTCTTGTAATATTGACATGCTTCCAGTTCAATGCATGCTGGGTTGGGGCCAGCCCTGAGTGACGCTTTTGCCATGGATGGAGGGCAAATTCAAGCTCCCCATGGGATTTGTCAGACTCTGAACCCTGGATCCACTGAACAGTTTTGCTGTCAGCATCGTGCCATTGCCTTGTGATGATCCCGTGGGGAGAAATCCCCTTTCTCAGGGAGCCTGGCCACAGTCCAGTGGTGGAGGGCAGAAAGACACAAGGGAAACAGCCTGAGCTCACAGGTGAACAGGGCTGACTGGCAGCACTCGGGGCTGGATGCAGCTCTGTGTTTTAGCAAAAGGAAGACTCACAAGTGGTTCACCCTGAGCACTGTCTTGGAGGGCAGTCCTGGACCAGCCCATGGCCTCCTGCTGGCTTTGGCCCCCACATGGACCTCCACAGTTGGTGGTGCTGGGCAAGTCTTGTCACCAGCCTGTTTCACCTCCTGTGTGAAGGGGGTGGCACTGGTCCTGTCCTGGGCAGGTGACTCTATTTTGTAGTAGAGGACCTCACCTGCACAAGCCACCAAGCTTGGAGGGAAAGGGGCTGCATCCTCACAAGGACATTGTGGGGTGCAGTTCCTCCCGAACAGGCTCTACAAATGTGATCTTGTGGAAATCCCATGCCAAATGCGATGGAGAAGGTATGGGTTCAAGAGGATGAGGAAATCATAAAGAGAGGAAGAACAAAGCAGTGGCCTGTGCTGAGGGATAAACTTAGTGAACCTCTCCAGTGACTGTGTCCAAGCCTCACTCATGAGGGAGGCTGGGGTGCCGGCTCCTGTGTTTCTGTGCCTTGGACAGTATCATACTGCACCTGTGGACAGCCTTTCATCAGATGCATTCCCACCCACTCTTCCTGGGGACAGCGCTCCTCCAGAATATGGCAGGGCCTTGCTGAGGGCACAGTGGGAATAGCAGATGAACCCTCCCTGCTGGTATTCCCGCTTCTGACCATTAACAGCCTCATTTCTCCCTCAGCAAGACAGCATGTCCTGTCACATCCACTGGAGCACAGAAGCACAGCCTCTCCTGAGGCCAGTGTGCCTGATCCCACCCYTGCTCCAGCTTAACTAGGAGCCGAGGCTCATGAAGCGGCAGTAAATGATGTGCCATAGGGGCCATGTCAGCAGGGCAGGCTGCCATTTGCTCACAGCAGAGCATGACAGCAATTTCTTCAGTCATAAAAATGAAAATCAATACAACTGGAGACTAAGAAACTGAGGCTCATGCCTGGCAGAGCAGGGCAAATCAGGCACTGGATTAACATCCCTCAGGGGAGAGGGCAGCATTACTAGGATGGCTTTAATAGTCCCCGCGGAGCCTGGCAGAGGACTGGAGCCAGGGTTATCATTCCCTTGGCAAGCACTRGTGGCCCTTACCTACGGAGGTAAAACCAGCTACTGCACCAGTGTCAGCAAGGAAACAGCATCCCCAAGGAGTCAACCTACACGGCACCCCCAGGGCTTTGCCGTGCTTGTACCACACTCAGCATAATGAGACCGAAGCCTCTGTCCTGCAGCAGGGAGGACCGGTCTCTGTGAAAGGACCTGGGCAGACCCCGCTGCCCCAGAGCATTCAGCCTGCAGCATCACATCCGTCCCAGGCTTTGCTCTGACGYGGGGCCCTGAGACACAGTGCTTGGAGGCGGGAGAAGGGCTGGCTGCACTGCCAAGACTACTGCATGGATCATTTGTCAGCCAGTCCCGCCAAGGGTCTGGGCCCTGCTCACTAATAGAGAAGAAATTCTGAATCTGAAATGAAAAGTGGAGGAGAAACGGTATTTCTTCATCCATTGTGTGTTGTTAATAGGTGGAGAGATCTCCCACTTATAACCGAGAATCCAAACAGTAATTGCCTTGCCTGGCCCAGCCCATTTCTAATACTCCTGGGCAGCTGATTGCTATTTTTTACAGACTTTTCTAACAATAATGATAAAAGAGCTAAAAACTGTCTGGCACAAAGCACCTGCCACTCCCATACGTGCCAGTCCTAGGTGGAGGATTGATAGGAGGGTCAAGAGTCTTTGTTGAAATCTGTGTTGCTGTCCAGTTCCACCCAGGACGCTCTGACCACTGAGGACATGGCAGCTGCACCTGACCTGGAGCAAGTGAATGCCTGGAACCAGGGGAGAGAAATGTGACACTGCTGACACAGCACCTTGCAAATGCCCACAGCCTCTGGAGCTTTTGCAGAGATCTAAATCATTCAGAGATTTATCAGGAGCATGACATGAAAATATAAGACCAGAAGGAGGATTCAAATACTGAAACAGGGCAGGCTCATGCATCTGAGATGCTGTGGAGTATAACCTGCTGCTGTGCGAGAAGAGTATGGACCCCCTGCAGGTGCCATCTCATGGCCAACAGCCCTGTGTACAGGTCCTTGGACACCCAGGGTACCTCAAACAGTGCCAGACACCTGTTTGGGTGACTGAATCCAACCCTAGGTGTCAGCATGTTGGTTTCTTCCTGCCATTACTGAGGGGTGTTACAGGCTCACCATCTCCCACAGAGCCTCTCACTAACATGTGTCATGGGAAGAAGAGACCAGCCCAGAACTGCCAAATGCTAAGGCACCCCATGTTGCTTCTCAGAGGAGAAAACTTGTTCCTGGAGCCCATGCAAGGCTAAGCATCGCTGTGTCTATGGTGCTATAACACTTTTTGTGCCAGTGACCTGGAAATTACCTCTTACACCAGACAGATTTTAGGATAAAGGATGAAGAAAAAACATACCTATTGTGCTCCAAGTCCTAGGAAAGAAGTGATGTGATTCAGGCACTGGTTTACTGAGATAAAAGACAGTTGTGCTTATATTTTCTCATATCACAGATCAGTTCCCAGAAGTTTCTTTCTGCTCCATTCATCTAGCTGTCAGGATGCTTACACAGCCCAGTGGCTGGGATCCAGTACTTACACTAAACTTTCATCTCTGGTGCTGCTTTCATTGATGAGGATGGTGATTTGGACACATATCTCTGTGTATCTCATCTCTTCCTAGGACTCTGCTCTGATTCGTGTCCTGTGGCTGTGGAGGAGCCAGGCATCCAGACTTTTTGTTCTTCCTAAGGAGCAGTTGAATTCCCCCAGCTATCTTTAGATACACTGATACCCATGGGTAAGCAAGAGAGAGTTATCTCCTGTCTAGATAGTAAACAGAAGCTGGTAGAAAGGCTCCTGATGCTTAACTAGAAACACATCAGCGACTCATGGGAGGGAAATGTTTGGTCTCAGATAGGTGGAGGTGTATATAGGAACAGTGCTTAACAAACATGTGTGAGTGATATGCATGTAACACAAAGACATCTGACCAGTCTGAGGGTGATGGTGTGTTTGGGAAGGGCCATAACCGAGAATTGGACTTTTAGGAGCAGTCAACTCTTCACATTTGAAGGAAGCATGGGTTGCTCCCCATGACTGGATCCTCTTTGCTGTGAAATAGCTTAACTGTGCTCACATGATCACTTAACATGTCTCAAGGAGGGTGGCGTGGTGTTTGGGTGAGGAGCAATGACGTCTTGGACCACTCTGGCTGTGCTCAGCATAGATCTGTGACAATCCCTGACCCTGTGGAGTAGGTCATTTTGGTACATCTGTGCTAGGATGTTGATGGTGCAGAGCACCACCCTCCAGCGCTGAGGGTGGTGCTACCCCTCCCTCCAGGCACAGCACCCAGAACCTTGAGAAGTGGTCCTGTAACCCCATCCTCTCAAATACCCACCATGTCTCCTCTGCTGTGAGGATGACAGCTCCTTGGGAAGAACTCTTCGTTATGTAGGAACCTGGACGAGGAAGAGAAGATGCTGGTGAATCAATGAGCCTTGCTGTGGGACAGCTGTACTGCCTGATGCAATGAGCCTTTACCTCTGAGCTCTTTGGGATGCAAATACAGGCAGGAAGCTGTGCTGAAAGAAAGTGAAGGCTGTGAAGTTGGGCCTGTGGGAAGGAAGGTGTCCTTTGCTCCAGGCAGTTTCCTTCACATGCTCATCATGACGATCAGTGGTCGGAAAATATCTGTCACATTTGTGACTGACCAGAATTGAGGCAATGCATGAAATTGGTCTCAATTTGCTGGAAATGCATTTGGTGATGTGGAAATGCTCTGCCTGGCTGTTTGGGGAGAGATTCAGTCACCCACATGTGATGATGCCCACGGCTGTCTGAGACATCCGCATAGGGCAAGCAGATGTGACACAGCATCAGCAGGAAGACCAATGACCTTCTGGAATGGTGACTGGAGGATCTCTGTTATCGTTGAATACCCATGGGGCCTAAAATGACAGCAGTCATCCCTGTTTGGTTAAAATATGACACAAGCTTTGGAAAAGTGGCACTGAAACCAAAGAAGCAAAAAAGGAAAAATCCAAGAAAGATGGAATTTAAAAAAGCAGGGAATTTTCTTCATGGATTATTGTTAAATAGATACTTTTTAATTCCAATGTGACACAAAACAACCTTCTGATATCCTTCCAGAAACAAGATCTCTGTCCTTCTCTGCCCTCCAGTACAGAGAAGTCTTATCCACCATCATGCTCGGTGCCTGGTAAAGCCAGGAAAAATGGGTGAATCTCTGGGTGGACACTTTGGTGAAGCCTGGGCAACCACTGCTGGCCATCCCAGCCAGGAACAGGTTAAATTCTGTGCAGCTGATGGAATTCACATTAAAACCTTTGCATTACCAAAGAAGCTCTTTCACATCCAGATTTCTTCTGTGTATTTTTAAATGATCCTTTAAGAGTTAAACAAAACAGTGACTAGGTGTCTTTTAAATAAAAGTGACCTTTATCATGATTCTTTTTCCCAGGTAAGTGCTAGTGTATTTTAATGTCATTTTATTGTCTTTAAAGTTTGGGAAGTGAGTGTTTGGAGTGTGGGGTTTTAAAATATTTGGTGAGCAGAAATTCAATATTGACCAGAGGCTGGATTACCAGCGGGGCTGAGATTCCTTTGCATGCTCCCAAAGGCTGTGCAGACTTCTTTTTGTTGTTTTAAGGGAGTGGATGGTAGCAGTGCTCGGATGTGGAGAGGTTACATTATCAGTGAGACAACCCATGAGAGGCAAACAAGAAGCAAACAATCTTGGTTTTTTGCAGAAGATCCAATAGGGATTCACTATCCCCAAATACTGGGTGCTGCATTATCTCTAGGAAGTCTAGAGTCTTCTGGCCCTTTCTGAATGATGCCACCCCACCACACCAGATGGAACTGGGGGCGACTCTCCCCTCTATTGCTCAGGTGAGTTCACACAGGCTGATTCTATGGGCTTCTGCTTGTTGTAAAAGTGGCTGATCCTTACCAAAGTCCTTCTCTCATCACTGAGGGTGCTGAGACCTTCTCAGTATCAGCTCTCTGTCAAGAAGCGACACCTAGACCTTGGTCTTTCAAGCCATGTATGTCCCCTTCTGCATGATCCAGAGGAGTGGTTTCAATTGGTTTCAATGCTCGGTATTTGCAGGACTGCATACTTATGTAGGATCTTCTAGTTTTGCAGGGCTGTGGGATTTCATCTCCACAGCCACGTGCTACTTAATGTACAGCCACACAGATGAAATGTTACAGTCCGCCTTGGTCAATAACCTCATGCATAAATCACGTGTGGGTTGTGTTTGATTTCAATCTGCATAGATTGTACAGGTCTGTACAAGCAGTCTGTGACTAGCTGGTCACTTCTGCTGTGCCCTGCACTGTGGTCATCCCAGGCATGACTTGGGATTTTCTAAGAAAGCTGTGGGTATTTGGTGGGTGACTGCCTGTCCCTGCAGCTGCCTTGCTCCTAAGAATGGCATCATGCCAATGGCACACGCATAGCACATCCTGCCCAAATGACACCAGGAGGGAGCCCTCAGACCCCTGGTCTTCAGGTGCAGGGCGCTGGGCCACCCTGTGCTGCTGGTGCTTTGCCTTTCCCTCAGATTGAAGCTATCTTGTTTTGTAAAAGCTCTGCTTCTGGTTTCATGCCCTGGTTTCAGACAGGCAATGTGAATGAGAAGGAAGTCAAGCTGTTGAAGGGGTCACCAAGCCCTGCTCACCTCTTCCCAGTTGTGAATGAGCCGTGACAAACCACCAGCTCTGCCTTTCTGCTTGGGAAACAGGGCTTAGAAGCTGATCAGTGGGGTATGAGTCACATGGGAGAAGTTCAGGTTCATGGCTGGCTATTCTGGAGACCAGCTGGGTTTGCTACCATGGTTCAGAGACACTTCTAGCTCAGGATTTCCTAAGAGCCTTAAGCCTTGGCCTTTTGGTCACATGGCTCAGTGAGTGTGTCCCTGAGCAGTAGACTGCAGGCACAGCCTCTAGAAGGCCATCTTAACGCACTGGCTCAGCGTCCTCACACACCAAAGGGTCTTTTTTCTCCATTTGCAGTACCTTGAGCGAGGTTTTGAAAGTACTTTCCTACAACATGCAATGCAAAGCTTCTTCCACCTGCTGCTGTGTTTACTTGTCTCCATGGTCATCTTCCACAGCTGATTGCCCACTAGTGGAGCAAAATCACAGCATCAGCCATAGTCAAAAGAACTATATGAAAAGGCATGTTATACAGCTGTTCATGGAGGGGAAATGGGGATTTCTAAGGACGACAGTCACTTTCCGGGCTGGGGAGGTGTTTGCCTATGTGGGTGCAGTGAACAGACGGGGCTGTGCAAAGTAGACAAGGAAACCCTTGCTGTGGTTGGGCCGGTGCCCAGCGTCAGCCATTCCCATCCTGCTATCCCACTGAGACTGGAGTGGGTCCAAGGCACCTGAATCACACTGCCACCAGGAGATGAAAGGCAGAGAGTGTGTGAAATACTAGATAGGAGGGATGGGGAGAGACAGAACACTAGAGAGCTCTAGCAGGAAGGGAAGCAGTAATCCCTTGGCTGCTTGACAGGGACCTGCCAATTTTGCAGTAAGCAACGTTTCCAGCCTGCAGAGTTGGATAGGATTGTCCCAAATAACCAGGTTTCCATCAGAAAATTCCCATTTCTCTGCCTTTTGGCAAGAACATGAACCCGGACGCCCCTTACTGAGGAAGAGCTGTTGCCTCCTTCTTGAAGGAGCATTGCCCAGGGAGTTGAGCTGTAGGGTAGAGCAGATGCCCTTAAAGGAGCAAATATTTATGGATCCACAGTGGAAAATCTCCAGCAGGGGGCTGGGGAGCCTTACTCAAGTACACTGGGATGGGGCATGCTCTAGGGTGCAGGAAGATGGTGGAATTGAGGTTGAACACCCTCAAACTGGCTAAAAATCCCATTCCGGGGAGTAGGTCCCACTATCTCTGTCAGCTTTGGATACCAGTGGGACTTGTTAGCAAAAACCTCACAGACCAGGGAAGTAAAGTCCTTGACACACCAAAGCTATTTGCATGAGAGACAATATTTCCTGCTCAGGTCTGCCGTCATGAGCAGCTCAGAGGAGAGCATCAGGGGGAGCTTGTCACTCTGAGGTGTGCCAGCACAACAGGAAAATCTGGCACTGTATGACAGTGGCTGCCTCATGGCTACTGGCAGATACCTGAGGAGGGACATCCCTCCTCCCCCGCGTTTGTGGTGCGCTGGGAACCTGTAGCCCTCATTGCAGAGGCTTTAAGGGCATATCTGAGCATGCCTCATTTTCCCCACTGGTTTCTTAGAAGGCATCTGGAGGACTGTGGCTAGATGAGCCCATTGGTCCCGGTGCTGAGGTTCCTGCCGTGCTGAGGGTTCAGGGGGAGAAAGCATCTCAGGAGAGCAGCTGAGAGAACACAGTGACAGAGAGGCTGAGCATGCAGCTGCTGTTCAGGGTCACCCTGTCCCCAGCGGCCCTTCACCCACTTTCACCTCCACGCTGGTACAGGGCTGGTGGGGACGCTTGTGCCCAGTCGGCTCCTAAACTGCGGGAGAGGGGAGTGGGGGCGGAGGTGCTCTAGCTTGCGGGGCTGGGGTGGAGAGAGGCAGCTGCAGGGGCTGTGCGTGTCTGGCAGGCTGCGGCCCGTGCGGGGCCGTGCCGTGCCGCTCCGTGCCGCTCCGTGCGGTGCCGCTCCGTGCGGTGCCGGCCCGTGCGGTGCCGGCCCGTGCGGTGCCGGTCCGTGCCGCTCCGTACGGTGCCGGCCCGTGCGGTGCCGGTCCGTGCCGCTCCATGCGGTGCCGCTCCGCGCCGTGCCGCTCCGTGCCGCTCCGTGCGGTGCCGCTCCGCGCCGTGCCGCTCCGTGCCGCTCCGTGCGGTGCCGCTCCGCGCCGTGCCGCTCCGTGCCGCTCCGTGCGGTGCCGCTCCGCGCCGTGCCGCTCCGTGCCGCTCCGTGCGGTGCCGTGCCGGGCCCCGCGCCGCCCTGGCGGTGTGTCCCTGCCCTCTAGCGGTGCCCGCCGCGGGCCGCCGCCTCCTGCTCCGGGCACTGCACCGGACCCGCCCGCGGCCACAGCCGCCGCGATCCCACTCCGCTCCCACCGCTCCCACCCCGCTCCTAGACGGCTCACAACCCGCTCCCACCCTGCTCCCACCCACCTCCCCTCCCGCTCCTAGACCGCTCACAACCCGCTACCATCCCGCTCTCAGCCTTTCCCATCCCGCTCCCAGCCCACTCGCAGACCGCTCCCGTCCTGTTGTCAGCCTCTTCTAACCCGCTCCCGTCGCGCTCCCACCCTGCTCCCATCCTGCTCCCATCCATCTCCCAGCTCTCTCCTGTCCTGTTCCCATCCCTCTCCCACCCCACTCCCAGCACAGAGGGACTGCCCAGCTGTCCCCGTGGTCCTAGCACAGTCTCTGCTTCTCTTCCTTCTCCAGCCAGCACTTAAAAGACATCTCAGGAAAACTGCCTGTGCCTRCAGAGGAGCTGCTTCCTCCAGCCATGTGGGAGGCTGTGTTAAGAGTGGCAGGGGGACAACCAGGGAGCCAGGCAGCCCCTGGAGGCCCAGCTGAGCCCCTGGGGAATGGTGCTTAGCACAGGCTTGGTGCTGCGGCTATGCTTGTGGCAGCTCATGGTTCATACTGCAGCTCAGAGGGAGTGAGAAAAGCCTTGTGGGCACTARAGAAGGCAGGAGATGAGAAGTAAGAAGAGATGAGGGGGTCTCAAAGATCAGAGACAGGTATCTTCACCTGTTCACAGTGAAGCCCTGTGTATCATCCTCTGATTTTATCCACCCTTACCTACTAAGTACAGATGGTGGATCCCCGACTCCCAGCTTTGGAGTCTGAAAGCTATGTCCAGCCTAAATTACCCATGCACCTCTCTCCATAGACACCTGCCAGACACAGGTACCTCCAAGAAGGAATTTCACCCCTGCAACAGAGGGTTGCGGACAGCTGTCTGGGGATGAAAATGTCTTTCCCTCACCCATCAAAGGAGTCCTGGAGACCTGCTTCAACTAGACCTCCACCTGGATGAGCTGAAACCTTCTCAGGCATCCTGCAGGAGGAGATGCCCTAGCCAAGAGTGTGCAGGTTCTCACAGATGTGCCTGGAGAATCAATGGCACTGCTAATGATGGCAGATTTGCAAAGGGATGGCTGAGCTGCCACTCCACTGTGAGAGAGAGGAGGGTGGCACCTCGGAGACCAGCTCACCCCTTCCCCACGAGGCTGTCCTTCCAGACCTTGTTGGTGCTCAGGGAAGGGGGATAGCTGACATTAGTGCTTGTGATCCCATGAACTCTGCTCCCAGCTCTCCTACAGACCCACCCACCTCCCCTGAATTTAAAGGAAGGTCCCCCACTCTTACCTCCTGGGCCAGTCCCAGGTGCTGCTCCTGTGCCCCCCAGTTACTGCAGAAAATCAGGGCTGGGGCTGAGCAAAGCAGCCAGACCAAGATATTTCAAAGGCCTTTAAGTACTGAGAATGTCCCTTTCTGGTCTGCTCTCCTCCACTGTGAGTGTGCTGGAGACTTTCTACCTGTGGACCCATCTGTGGGTCATGCTGCAGCCTTTCACTGTGGTGTCTTGGGCTCTTCAGTGTGAGCAACAACAGAGAGAGGGGGAAAGCTTTTGGTTTGGTATCTGGATTGTTTTAATTTCTTCTGCTCCTGGGCTTGACAGTGGAAAGGACTTGTGGAGAAGAAAGGCATATCCATTCTAGATATCATACATGGAGCAGAGTTTCTTTTTGGCTCCAGCTGCACCAAAATTTGTCCACGTCACCAGTTTTTCCTATCAAAATAGGAAATTAGACAAATGCACCATTGGACTAGTCCTGCCACTGAGAGTGACAGCAAAAGCCACAGTGCCATGCACCTGAGCTGAGGTATTTCACTCACAGACAGGATTGAAAGAGAAGCTCTGGGAAATAATGGCTGAGCCCAGTTTTCAAAGAGGGCGTATCTCAGGATTGGAAATGGAAGTAACATGAATATAGTGATGYTGTATACAGTCTTCCTGTAAGGAGAGGCACTTTCAAAGATAAATGAATCTGGTATGTTAAAATATACAGTGAAATCAAAGAGAAACCAGAAGGAGGTAGAAAATAGATCATAGAGATATGAAGGAACAGCTGGAGTAAATTAAGTTAGGTAATTGGAGCAGGATAAGGTAGGTGAGCAGCAAAGCTGGAAGGAGCTATTCTTAGCACAAGCATTTCCTCATCTACAAATGTAATCCTCCTTTTTGCTTGTGGGTGGCCTCTGAATGGTTTGCCATTTGGCTGAATCTGCTCATTATGCAAAAGCCTGTGGTGACACTTGTATGAAGTGTGTCAGGAGGTGTCTGGGAGGCCCTTGGGAGTGTGCTGGGGAAGCCATGCTTTGCAGAGTGCCCGAGTGTACGAAGGGGAGAGTGCAGCTCTCCTGGCACTGTGCTCAGGAGGAGGTAACAGCCCCATTGCTGCTGGATGCTGTGGTCTAGAGGACTGGTTTAGCTTTGCTTCRGAGCCCAAAGGGACAGGGGGTGATCCTTTTTTTCCTGTGTGTAGTTTAGCATTTGTTACATTTTCCAGGAGCTGTTGAGGACTTGTGGACTGTGATTCAACATCATCACCCGGGGACAGTAACCTTGTCATAGCTGCTGAGAGCCAGGAGAGAGCTGCTGTCCCCCAACAAAGGCTGGCTGCTGCTCAGAGGAGTGGTGCCCTACAGCTCTGTCGCTCTGTGTGGAGTGCCAGAACCCCATGCAGGCAGAGTTGAAAGGGGAACTGGCCTGGTGGGGAGCTGGAGGCAAAGCTCCAGAGACAAGGCAGACACACAGCCGTYCCCTGAGCATGGGGGGGAAGCCCATCACCCCTCCTGCCAGGGGCCCTGGGTGTCCCCCGAGGGTGGGGGCTCTGATCTCCAGGGGAGAGGAGGGTGCAGCTCATGCTGAGGAAGCAGCGCTGGCTGTAGCTGCATCGAACTCCACTGCAGACATGGGCCATTGGCTTGTGAGACACGAAGAGCAGAGCTGTCCCATAGCTGCCATCAGCTGCACGTGCATAAAAACAGTGCCATTTCCAGCTGGCATCCACCTCTACACGTGGTGGCATCAACTTTTCCAAATGTTTCCCAATGCTGCGAATGACACCCTGGATGGGCCATGCCCAAGGGCTCTTGGGCATTTACCCTGCCCTATGGAGGCCTTGAGAGGTRTGTAATGGCTAATTTGCATCTCTGTTGCGCCTGTTGCTGTGGCTGCAAGTGAGGATTTGTTACTTGAGCACAAAGCATCCCTGTCAGTTTCTGAAATAAAATCCAGCAGCTTCAGTCCTCCAAGAAAAGCCACTGACTCAGATGTAACAACCATTTAGGCCAGTTAAGTCTCCTCCATTTGATATAAAATATCAATTAATATAAATCACTGGAATGAAATAGCATGCTCTAGCCTCTTCTTATCCCTCAACTGTAGAAGAAAATCCCAGCAAACAATTTAGAGTAAATACCTTCATTAAACACTTAAGTGAAACTGTTAGGATTACAACACGTCTGTAAACAGGGGAATAAACACGCTGATATAATCTTGTAACAGAACAAAGCAAGTGCCGAGGGGACAAATCTGTGTGTGTATAAAAGGGRGCTCTCTAATAAAAGAGCCGATAAGTAAATAATAACAGGAAGGACTAATTAATGTAAGGACTAATTAATGTATAAATATCRAGGCCTTCAAACTGTGCAGGGTTTGCACTGATGGTGTGGGCAGGGAGAGTGTGGGGACAGAGCCCTGAGAGGACACCACGCATGGGGTTGCAGGATTGGACAAGCAGTGACCACCTCCAGCCAGCACAGCAACGGCTGCCTTGGCCCTCACTGTCCCAAAGCCACCTTGTCCCCCAGGCAGGAGGGGATGTTCCCCATGACCATCCTACAAAGCACTCAGCCCGATGGGTGCATCCAACCCCTGACCGGTGGCACTGACTTGAACATTCAGGGTCCCCAAGAGGAAGGAGTGTGTGACTGCCTGGTAGCATGGAGAAGGTCAAAGCAGCCATGGCTGGGAGCCATGAGCCATGCAGGAAATTGCTAACCAAGTGGGAGCTCAATAAGGAGTAAATACCACAGGTCAGATACTTCTGAATTACACGACCTGAGCTTTGGCTCTGCATCTTAAAAGAGCAAAGCAGAGAATGACAGAAGTCACCCCTCCCTCCCACAGCCCTTGCTGCTCAGGCTTTCCCGTGTTCAGCACTGCTTGGTCAGAGCCGAGCAGGGGCTTGTGCTAACAGGCCAGATCCTCCTCTGGGCTGGTGGTGGATGCATGGCTTGACGCAGTTCTCGAGAGATTAAGGTGTTTTGTGCTGTGTTCAAGTGGAGCTGGAGATACTCAGCTGTGTGTCTCCAGATCCCCGCTCCAGGATCCAGGTGTTTCCCAGCTGCTAAGCCTGCATATGCTCATGTTGTCCCAGCAACGTTCTTGTGTTACTTGAGTGCATTGCTGTTTTTCAGCCTGTCCCAGCCACACTCCCTTCTTCTGGGAGGAGGGAGCACAGCTGCTGGTGGCAGGAGTCTGAGCTCTCAGCTTGCCACTGCCAGGAGTCATTTGCAGGAGCCCCAGGTACTCTGGGCACGGGGACAAGGATCCTCAGTGGCACATCTGGTTTTTCCTCAGCTAAATTTTGCCCAGTCATAAGGTGATGCAACTCCATAAGAGGTGCATCATCATGACCTTAGCCTTGACCAGCACCAGCACCAAAGTGTGGACACCATTTCTGTGGAGCCTCCAATGGAGGCTTCCCCCAGCAAGATCTTGGTTGTGCTGTAAGGAGAGCGAGAGACATCTCCCAACGGGGAAAGCGGGGTCTGTCCCTCAGCGTTGTCTCCCCTCGGGTAGGGAGGTTC
The DNA here is from genome assembly GCA_035582835.1 of Phoebastria nigripes. Taxonomy (NCBI): domain Eukaryota; kingdom Metazoa; phylum Chordata; class Aves; order Procellariiformes; family Diomedeidae; genus Phoebastria; species Phoebastria nigripes. Next base: position 1,586,331 of record JAYKAV010002799.1, read on the forward strand.
CTCTTGCACACTTTGTGCTCTTCCCCTCCACCCAAACCTGTCTCTGATCCAGTAGTGGAGCTTAAACCAGGATCTTTGCTGCTAAATACAAAGGGGAAACTGGGCAGCAGCGCGTGTGTATGCACTCACAACTGCCCCTCTCCTTGTGTCCCTTAGCCCATTCCTCCAGACCCAGATGGACAGCAGCTGTGACACGCAGAGCTGGGGACAAGCTGCTGGCATGCAACTTCGAGCAAATGAATTTTGTAAATCAAATTACTATGTCTCCTGTTCCCTGAAGAATCCCTGAAAAATTAATGCATGTCCTTAAAACATAAATGGAGAAATAAAGGCAGGCAGACAGCGAATGACCTGATGTGAGGCTGAGGCTTGGGGATAAAGGGTGGAGGAAAAAAAGTATCCTGGGASTTTAAAGCAGAACTTTAAACATGTATATTTTTTTTGTTGTTGTTTTGTTGGAGAAAAATGAGGATAAAGAGACCATCATTATCCTGGAGTTAGTAAAACTAGAAAAGACTTATTGGCTGTGCATCATGAAAAATCTGGCTGGTTACTTTCGGGGGCGGGAAGGGAGATTCGTGCTTGCTCTTCCGACAAGGAAAGAAACACATTGCCTGTGCTGATAGCATTTTGTCCCTGGAACTCGTCCCACAGTTGATCACGCTATCACAGTTAAGATTTACTCCAATAGCCTTTGTGTTTTATAACATTTGCTAACAGTCTTGCTCTGCTTGTTAAAAACACAAGGRGTGGGCAGTGTCTATCAACGCATCTCATCCCCCTTTAGTCTGAGTAAAATTTTGCTATTTTTCCAGAAAAAGGATTTATCAGCAGAGCTTATAGCTTTTATTACTGCAACTGATAGACTGGAAACAAATGGTCAAGCCTTCAGATGAACAAGACCTTTAGCTGATCTGTCCTGTGACACGGGGTTTGTCAGGCCTGGGAGAGAAGAGCACTGAAATCCGAGGTGCAAAGGTGTGCTCGCCTGGGCCACAGCCAAGATTTATCTCAGAACATCATGTCTAATGGCCTGTTCTCCCCATCCCCTTGTCTGGTCTCATTAAGAAGAACTAACAGCCTAAGGAAATTCTCATCCAAAGAACTTAATTAAGGTGGTGTTAGGGTTGTGAGCACCTAGAAATCATTTGCTGTCTGCAAGTCTGGCTTTCAATTAACAGAAGCTGAGAGAGAGGGGCACAGGGACATGAGAGCGCCCAGAAGCAGGAGGCTCCGCTTTGTGACTCAGCCCAGAGTCATTGTGCTGAAACCAAAGTCAGGTGGAAAGGGCTGGGGGGCACCTGAGTGATGCCAGGGTGAAGACCCCCAGCTCTCTGGGGGAAGGAGTCCTAACACGGTTCTCAGGTAGTTCCTGCCCCTTTCAAAACCGGTGCCTGAATGTCCCTTCATGTCATAGGAGGAAAAGACACTCACTCTACAGAAAGTCTGCAAGCCTTCTAAAGGTGCTCAGCCTGCCTTTCAAGTACAAAATCCCCTGGCAGTAAAGAGGACTGGCACATTAGAGAGCCATGGTCCCAACAAACAAGCCTGGGATGTGTCTAGATAGCGGCCAGCTGCAGTTCTTAGGGAAAGAGAAGAATGAAAGCATCAATACACAGTTCCTCGCATGCCTCCAGGCTTCAGGCAGGCTGAGCTTCAGAGATCTCCTCTAACGGGAGCTGCATTACTGTGTCTAATAGCCCTGGGGGTATTATTCTGCCATGGATTTGTCTGACAGCCTTTTAAACCTGTCTATATTTCTTGTGGCAATGAGTTCCCCACCAACGCAATGTTCAGTATATGCTCCTATTTGGAGCCTGCCATGCTTAGGTAATTTTTTTTCCTGCTGGCTTTGCATTACAGCGCAAACCTCAAGACACCTCTGAAAATTTCGGTGCAAAGCGCCCACTTTTCTCCTAATAGATATGAGATTGGTCCTGGCTGGCTGAATCACCACGGAGGGTGAGGGTGGGGGAAGAATGCCTGTGTGCTGCCATTGAGGATCAGGGGTGGTATTTCACCCATCACTGACAGCAGGTCCATTCCAGAACATCAGCTGGAGACTCAGCAGGTCCAATGCATCCACATCAGTGCACTCCAAATTACAAGCCATGAAATCTGGAGTCTTTCCAATCAGAAATAGAAAATACTAACAGGATGTCCAGASCCTTGTCCCAAATGCTGATGAAGGACTCCACACTTCAGAGGGTTGTTCAGTGGTGGGAAACATCTGGTACAAAGACCTTTCCTCCAAGCCCCTCCATTGGTGAAGCTCCACCAATGTCTGCTACCAGGGCTCACCAGTGACCACAGCACCTCACAGTCAGGACCTGCTGCCCTGGCTCAGCCCTGCCTGCTGCTGCCCATTCCACCCCCATCCCCACTCAGTGCCTGCTTGCGTGCTGCCACTCCCAGACACCTGTCGATGGGTCCTTCATCATCCTCCTTAGCYGTGGTCACACTCCTGCCATAGGACTGTTGTACCATAGGTAGCCAAAAGTCTTCTCCCCTTTTCTACAAATTTTTACTACCCTTTTGACCACGCTTTTCCATGATTTTTGACTACCATCAACCCTGCTTTGCAGCTGTAAAGACTCAGCAAAACTCCTCTAACTTCCGCACAGATCTCCTGGTTTACACCAGCTTCCACACAGCTGTATTTTCAGTCTCAATTTTTCCCATCTCTACTCACAGATGAGTGTCTCTGGGAGAAATTTGGAGTGCATACCAGATGGGGTGACACTAGTGAGACAGGCAAAACTCCCATAAATCCCCGATTCCCACCTCCTCCCACTTTGTTTAGGAAACATCAAAATGCCTTGGAAAGTTTCTGAAGCTGTTAAGAACTTAGATCTTTCCCTCACAGACAGAAAAGGGCTGCTTTGTTGTTGTCAAAAAACAGGAGGACTGGGAAGATATCTTGACCCCTTTTCTGAGAAACCAAGTTGTAGAAAATGCCTCTGAAACCCTACAAAGGAGAACAGGGTTTCTTTTGTGATTTCATGCTCAAGTTTCAACAGATTCATACAAGCAAGGGTGTTAAACCTGGAGGCTTGGCCAGACTCCAGCACAGGTAATTACAATTCTGCTGGCCTAAATTTCTCCCCCACTGTCAATTAAACATGTTGTTCTTCTTTGCTTCCTGTCCTCAGTGAAGTGAAACTGTCCTAAGCAGAGTGTGCTCTTTATCATGCGTTGCTCTCCTTCCCAGTGCCAGGCACATTTGGTGAGACGCAGAATTATCTCCATTGATCCCAGGGCTGTGATACTACACTCCATGGTCCTCCAACAGAAAGCTGCTACAGAGGTGCAAACGATAATTATAGGATGAAGGCTGCGGAGCTGTAACCCACCCTCATGTTCACCAAGATAAAATCCAGCCCCACCTCCCTGGAAACATCATCCTGAACACACAGGGCATCTTCTCTATAAGTCAGAAAGAAAGTGGCCAAAAATCCTCAGTAGGGATTTTTGTTTTCATGCTCTGTGACACTTACTGGCAATAACAGGAAAGGAGAAGATGGTGCTGGAGGGAAAAAAAAAAAGAAAGGTGAGGYAAGGCGAGGCGAAGAGAGAAGAGTTGAGTTTCTGGCAGATTCTGCTACCACCTCCCAGCAATGAAGCAGCCTGTGTAAAGCAGGATTTAGGGTCTTTGTTCAGGTGCCAGCTTGCCGTGCCCAACTCACAGTGAATATTCCCAGTCCTGGCACCAGTGGTCCCTGCCAGCGACACAGAGAATAGGGACGGGCTGGGGGGCATGTATGCCTGTGCGTCTCTCCCAGGGACCTATCCATGCCCAGAGTCCATGGACACGCAGTTCCCACTAGACCTGAGTGGGGTCTGGGCCAGGGACACACATGGCGTTTCTTCTCCCTTTATTCTCCAGGAAAAAAATGCCCCAGGACATCCAGAACACAATTGATCCAATCCCAAAACAAGTCATTTCTGGAGGCACCTCTTTTTCTGCAGTGACAAAAAGAAATGCTTGCTTTCAGCACAAACCTGTAGGTGCCTGAGCCGGCTCCAGTGAGCCAGGTCTTCTGGAGATGGCTGTGCTGGGAGATGTGCCATTCTCTGCAGCTGCCTCCTCCCCATCTGCATCACAGATGTATGTTCCTCATTTGTGTGTGCATCGGGGACCACCTGGGAAGGCATAAAGCAGTGCTTTCCCCTTTGATGTGCTTAAGGAGTCATGGCAGTTTGCCATCCTCTTACAGGCCCTCAGCCTGTCAAAGGGTCTATGCAGAAGCCCTTGGTGTGTATAGCTTACCTCACCATCCCTGGCACAGACTTGCAATGTGAATAATCCCAGCTTGCAAAGCTGCCTGCCACAGTGGACAGGGCATGGAGGCTAAAGTTTAAGGGGTGCACGCTCTTAATGCCATATTAATGATTCACAGGGTTGCTTGTGAAGACCAGCACCTACCCCTAGCCCAAGCATGGCTTGAAAATGTTTCTGATGATAGAAATTATATTGGTTTGTGACACCTGTAAAATTGCAGCCCCAGACTTGGCTTCTGCATTGTCATGCAGTTCAAAACATTCCAGTGAAGTGAAAATATCCAGAGTGTTTCTTCTGGGGACATAGAGAATGGACAAGCAGTTCACCGAAAAGCAAATTCCCCCAGCTCCACTGCCTGGATGCTGCCTAAAGAGGCAAAAGGCAGAGGCAGAGCTATCTGCTTAACATCTCATAGGAGGCCAGTGGTGCAGTATAGAGAAGCCATTTCTCCTGAATGCTTTTCCTGTAGTCTCAGAGTCTCTGTCATACTGAGGCTGTTGACACCCTATTAAAATAAACAGCCACGAAGAGACAGGCAAGCTACTGGCTACCAGGTGGGTTCCAGTCACCCCACACCCACTCCCCCATATGTCACACAAGAACCTGAGAGCAGCATCTCCATGCTCCCAAGAGAGGAGCTAAAACAATCAATATGAAGGACTGTGGACTCTCTCCTCGAATGAAGCCACTGGGAGAACATGCAGGGACTGCGCAGACTGCCAGGCTCTGCAGAGAGTTATCCTGGGCCAGAGCTGGAGGAGTGCATCATCTGTGGCATCTGCTGCCTCACTGAGGTTTTTGCATTTTTGAAGGCTTCCTGCTCCAGCAGAGTGAGTGAATTCCCAGCCACTGGCCAGCTCTGGAGCCAGACCTGCATTCCCTCTCCCTGGTGAGTATGCTCTGGGCCCTTGGTGTGCAGGTGCTCTCCAGGGCCCCACAGAGCGACCGGGGATGAAGCCCCTGGAGCAGGCACTTGAAGCTGCTTCTTGTTCTCAGTCTCCCATGTACTGACAGTCAATAACTAACCCCCTCCTAGCTCCAGGGGCCAGTGCTGCATCTGCTCCCCACACTGGACTCTGGGACCACTGACTCCTCCCGTGGGGTCACACTCTGGGTGGCCTGTGATTATCCACTGCTGAAAGAAACATGGGGACCAAGCATGGTCAGCACAATTGCTGAGCAGCACAGCAAGGACATGGAAGAAAGAACATTCCTCTGCCTTGTCCCACTGCCCTGTGCCTCATGCTGAGATTAATGCACCCCCAACCAGTGGCTGGCTTGTTTTCCTCCACCTTCTCAGCTCCCGCCCTGCTCCCTTCCCTGCTCTCTTTCATCTCTGGCTACCAGCCTCCACCTGCTCCTACATCCTGGGGATGGCAGAGACCTCCTTAGGCTGGACACTGCTGAGGAAAGCCCCATACTCTCCACAGCCTAAAAATACCCTTTTCTGGACTATCTTTTAGGAATCACTGTTTTGCTGCTGTACTCCATCAGCGCTGCTTTATACTAAGTGCATTGCTGGCTTTCATCTGCTGCAGTAAATTCAAGATTTTCTAGATCCCCACCTGCAATGTCCTACATTTATTTGCAAAGGCCACCCTTCATGCTCTCCTCTTCACTCCCCATGAGCACTCCCCTTGCTCCTGAACAGAGAGGTGCTGTTCAATCAAGGGAGCAGCCTTGCTCTTCGCTGTTGTTTAAGTGTCTCCTTTGCTCACTGCTTTATTGTGCATGTGAGCCAAGAGCAGGAAGATCACAGGCTTGTAGATTTGCAGTGAACATGATTTGTGTCAGTGCAGGGGTCACTGGCATTTGAGAGATACTGTCTCCTCTTTCTTCCCTTGTCAAGAGTCAGAGCGGTGTCGCTGAACGTTTGCATGCCCTGCATCTCATCCTGCTCCACGTGGGCGAGCGCTGGAGCCCCATGCTTTTCCTAAGGAATCCAGCTCTTCCTTCCGTCTGGTGTGACTCTGGACTTGCCTCTGTGAAAGTGCCTATAGGTTTCATTTTCTTCCCTTTACTGTTCCCTGTAGAAGTCGTTCACCCAACGCCACGTGAGTGGCAGCCCAGAGTCCCACACTGTCACTGTAACATCTGACTTTGTAGCATAAAGATCCATCTGGTGTAAATAAAGGAGCTCACTGTCTGCCTTTACATCCCTATCAAAACCACAGAGGGATGGATCAGAGGCCAGGCTGCAAATTCCTCTGAGCTTCACATCTGGGATAAACCAAAGCTATCTCCTGGGAGAAAAAAACTCCAGGGACCTTCTGCCCAGAGGCAACTCCCCTTTTGCTACAGGCTTGAGAAATTCGGTCAAGCTCTGTGTTACTTCTCTACATTCAGCAGCATGGTGTATGGAGGAGGACAGGCAGTGCCTGCTGGCTGCCTGCACCAGCTCCTCCCTGCCCATCTGCAGGTAAGGGAAACGGGGCTCTCACTTTCCACATACATGTAAGCTACAGACCAAGGGATATTTCAGTGTTAAAGCACTGTTCTGAATTGAACATTTTCTTTCTGCCTTTTCTGTAATTATATCAATGAAAAAAAAATGTAAATAGGAATTTTAATAAAAGTATAACAGTAACCAGATCTAATCTCTAACCTTTTGAAATATAAAGAAGCTGCTTTATCTGCTAGGAAGCACAATCTCTCCCCAGCAGTGATGGGAATTTGTGGGAGTTAAATTAATGGAGGCAGTGCTCCCCTCTTGCTCATTGAATGTAAGCAAAACATATTGAGGATTATTGCAAAGGGAGAATTAATAAAAACTGAGTGGGAAAGTTTCAAAGTCCAAGCAAGTTTGCTAACCATTTCCCACGCACAGGCACACATGTACAGAGAGAGCAGCCTGTGTGTCACACCAGCTGGTTCTCTCTGCTTCCACTGAGAAACAGGGAGAAGCAGCGTGCAGATCCCGTCGAAGGGCTTTGCACTCTGAACAAGAGAGCTGCTGGAGTGATTATTGCTTGGCATCTCACGATGTTTACATCTACATACAGCTCTGCAAAAAAAAAAAAGCTTTCCGCAGCTTGGGTTTCTTGGCCCTCTAGCCCTGAATGTGTAGATGTCACCTGGTCTCCCAGCTACTTCTTTGCACATTATGGTCTGCTTAGTGTGCTGCAAAGGTGGGACGTGCCCATTGATTCATCAGTGCTTCAGAGCAATGGAYTTTCACAAATAAGGTGCAAACGTGGCTTGGCATCCTGGTGATGTCCCTCTGCTGAAGGGCTCCTGGACCTGCATGGCTTTTGTAAACTAAGCTAGAATACAACCAGTGCAGGTTAGCCCAGATCAGGTGCAGGTTAGCTGTAGCTGGGGAGTTAGGCAGGGGAGAGTGTCTTCAGTGTAAGACCCCATTACAAATGCTAAATAAATGGCAAGGCAAGGGGACAGGGTGTTATTTGTATCCTGGGAGAGCAGCAGGGGCAGGGCAAGACCAGTGACCCTGGTTGTTAATCCAGGGTGACCCTCTTGTCTGCACAGTCAGTCCCATGATGCAGAGTACCAAACAGAGCAGAGCAGAGATATTTATCAAACACCCTGATTGTTCCTGTGCTATCAGTGCCAGTTTGACCAGTTCCACCAGTCAGTAGCCTGATATCAAAGCTAGGACTCCTATTGTTTCCAAGGGATCCCAGATTACCTCTTATTACTGTGCTGAACTCCCCTGTGCTGTTGGCCATGTTGTTCATGAATCCTTCACTTTTCCATTTTGGTTTTCTATTACTACAGGGTCCAATTTCTTGCCATCAGGTTTCTCTCTGTCAACCCTCTCTTCTAACAGCTGGCCAGATGGGTTCAGAACACTAAACTGTAGCCCAAGCTTATACTGTCAGTATACTGCACAGCACTGAATGATGCTCACTAAATTTGTTCAGCATATGAGTGAGTTGTCACAGCTGCACAGCCACTTTAAAGTGAAATACAGCTTGGCAAAAAAATGCCCTTGAACTACGTGAGTACTCTTGCAAACACCACCACAGCTTACTGGTGTTGCAGGTCTTGGATTTGTGCTCATTTGTTCAGGCGTACATCCTGCAAGATGTGCAGGGAGTGAAAGGGAATTTCAAATAAAAACCTGGTAAGTATGCACTACACATTCCCACCCAGAGCAATACAGCAAATGCAGCTTTCCTTTCATTCCCAGTCCTTCCCAGACACCGTTTCTGGTGAAATTAACCAGTTTTCTGAAGCATTTTGATGTCCACAGGACCAGAAGTCCCGACAGAGTATGCTTCTTCCAGTGCGTCTCTGCCCAGCTCTGCTGCGCGCTGCTGCACAGCTGGGGATAATGCCTGCCCTCTCCTGGACTGCTCTGAGAGTTGTTGTGCTGGCTGCTGACAGAAGCAATTGGACTCCTAGGATGTGCTTTTGGCTGGTTAAACAAGAGAAGTCACAGCAGCACAAAGATTTAAGGAAAAGAGTTCCCATTAAGACAAGAGGATGTACTAAAAGCACCCTGACTAAGCAGCAGTGCCTGCCTTCAGCACACCAGGTCTGTTCCTCCCACTGCCTCCTGCTCTGTATTTTGGAATTGCTCATGTGCATGGCAGAGATTACCCAGGACTGCAGTGCAAGTAGTGCTCCCATCCCTCATTCTTTTCTGAATTTTGCAAGCCTAGGATTTGGCTTTCTTTGGTCTCCCTCTCAGCCTTGGAAAATATCCTAATTTCAGCTCTGAGCTCTGTTCAAAGGACTTTTGAGTCCTCCCATTTTCCAGTCATTCACCTGGCCCATGAATGACTGGGAAGAACTGGCTCATCCCTGGGGATTTTAAAAAAGGAGTAAAATTCACGTGTAAAGAGAAACAGAGGGACTTACAGAGACAGGGGGCAGGATGTATCATACCATTTCATAGCACTGTCATGCCTGAGCAACTCATTTGCCTTATGCAGAAATCTGCCCTACTGACATACTGGCTGCAAACAGGGGGATTGAACACTGGGAGACAGTTCTCCTGAACAGCCTGTCTGTCTTTTATCAGGTCACTGCGTGAGCCCTGCATTTGCTCTTGTGCTGCTCAATCTTACGCAAAAATGTTAGGCAGTGTCCCTTTTGGCCAGCTCTTCCCGTATTCTCTATTGCTGCCACCTTTCAATGTGCCCCACAATACTTCCTCACCTGAGCTGCTTCACCCACTGCAAGGAAGAGGAAGAGGAAGGCTTGTTGTCATGCTCCTCTCTGCTTCTGGGTTCATGCTGGTCTGGTGCTCTGAGAGTAGGGCACAAGGGGAAGCTGTTGTGGGGGGCACCCTGTGTGATGGTGCCTCCCCAGAGATGTGATGGCATGGATATCTCTTAGGCTGACCAGCTGGGTAGGAAGGTGACCATGGATCATGCTTCCCATCTAGATTGGAGACAGAAAATCATGGAAGTATGAAGATCATGGACTGAAGATCATGGAAATGTAAATCCCCCTACAAAGGGCACAGTTACTGTTAGGTCAGCATCTCAGCCTCTGCTCCTCCCATGGTCTTATTACAGTTACCCCCCTTTAGAGGCAGTGATGAGAAGATCCCAGGCGAAGCCCTGGGAGGGAAGGTACAATATTACTGCTCATATGAAAGCTGGGTCGCATCACACCAACAGCAGAGTGTGGGAGCACAGGGAAACCCCCCAGGGCAGAGTATTCATTAATGGTGAGGAACCAAGCAGTGACTTAGGCTGCTGCCCAGCTATTTCAAGCAGGATGAAAGAAAAGAGGATCATCCAGATCATTCCATGAGAAAGAGGATGGTTGATGCACACGCCTAGAGCAGACAGACTCAAGGTCCTTCAGCCTTCCCAGTGCACGTTGCCTCTGGGAGCAGGCTCCAAAGAGGCTCCAGTGGCTTGGGTACAGCTGCTTCTCCTTGACACCAAACTTCAGCTCTCCACCTGTGAGCTGGACAGCAAGAATTGCCTCTAGCTACAGCACAGGGAAAGAGAGACAATCCTCCAGCATGAGTCCAACTGCCACAGCCAAACAATTGACGGAGTCTGGGCCGCTATTCCTGCCCCTTCTCCTCCTGTGGGCTCTGACTCAGTCGCAGGGCTCAGCAGGATRGGAACAGCCCCAGCAGTTGCCATCCATGTGACACCCACTGTAACTGCCTCAGACTTTGTTTTTCCCAGGACTTTAGTTTCTCCTTAAAGAGCTATTGCAAATCCATGCAGCACAGACTCCCTCTGTCTCTGTGTACTGACTACAAAGCAAGCCTGATAGGCTAGGCATAAAATACAGGAATCCAATTGTTTTGACAAGCTGCAGACTCCATTTTAGCATCCTTCTAGTCCCACAATACCTACAGCCTGGCCTACTTCTGCTGAACAGCTCTGTTTTCTATCCTATCCTATCCTATCCTACCCTATCCCTTCTCTGTAGGATCTCGCACTGTGCCCATGACTTCTAGCTTCTAGCTTCTGTGCATCCTTCAGAAGTGTAGTAAGCAGAGTGTCTGCCCCCTCTTCAGGAAACACTCGTGCAGTTAAGCATTTTATTTGGTACATTCTGTTTTGTCTGCTGTGTTTATGTTAATGAGAACCCTGGAGCAGTAGCAGGGAGGCAATGATCTTTAACCACTGGTAGGAGGTCATTCTGGGTACCTGACTAGCCACGTAATCTGTCAAGAGGGAAGAGAGACTTGTTACTGATCGGAAATGATAGAAGGTCTGAATTGTGACCTCTGCAATAGAAAAACTAAAGCAAGCAGAGAATGCAATGGCAATCCTAACCTACAGAAAGTAGGTGCACACTGGTTGTGCATGTGACCTTTCCTCCGAGCAGGCTGAACCTGCTCTGTGAAACATTCAACTGCTTCCCTCTGCTCAGCATCAGCTCTGCCTTGCTCAAATTCAGCTGAATCACCTCTTCATCCCTAACAGGCTGTTGAATGGTTTAGAAAAGCAAGAGAAATTCCTTCCGTGAAAGAAATCCTGGCTTTATCTGTCAGGTTTATCTGTTCAGGTAATGTTTAAGATGCAGTGGTTAATGCCTAGGGTCTGATTTTACCGTTTGTGAGTTGATGTATTTCCAAGGTCTCTACTGAAGTGCAGAAATGCAGAGAAGGTGCTGAAAGGTGACCTTAAAAGGCCCTCCCAAATAGGGTGACATTGTCAGTGGAGCAGGTAGATAGTTCTTTCCAGGACCGATATTCAGTTCCATAGTGGGTGGTGGGCACCCAGAGCTGTGCGAATGACTGGTAATAATACAAAGGTTTCGGAAGTGCAAGTGACAGCAGAAGAGAAGGCTGATAGAGAAATGCTCATGGTCTGTAGCATAGCCACAGAGGCAGCTGCGAGTGATTCGTTGTGTTCAGCTTGCATGTCCCAACTGATACTGTATGACCCTCATGCTCTGGATTCCATCCTCTTCACTCTTTAACATAGATACCAGAAAACCAAGGATATTGATACATGCTGCATAGGTCCTGAGGATGAGCACTTGAACCTAATCACTCAAGTTGATGACTCACTGTTCTATGATTGCAGGAATATGGGCTGAATTTGCTGGAGCCCAAGAGTCTTCAGGTTTGCAATAAAAGAAGGGGTTTTTGTTTATGTGATAGTAGCTGGGAGTACCATAACCACAGCTTTCCTGAGATGCTGTCAGCCCAAGATGTCTGGGTTGTTCCCAGTCTTAAGATAGGGTCTGAAGCCTTCCTGCAAGGATGAGACAGATATGTGGGACGGGTAGCGATGAATGGTTACAGTCCTGGGTAGTCTGTAAGAAGATGAGGTCTGGGATCACACAATCTTCCCAGCTATGACAGGCTGCAAATATACCCTTCTGTGACATTTCAGTCCCTGGTTTCTGCTGTTAAATTAATACATCCAGATAAAACTGTCATAGCTGAAGAACCACCCTTGGATGAGATCTTTGGAGAAAACAAAAACGCCCGTTCACATCACCTCAAGTTTGTCTGAGAGCTGTGTTGTCCTTGGTAGCCTGGGTGAAGTGGGTATGGACACAGAGCTTGTTGAGTTATAGAGCCAGGAGGCCATCTCAGAAGAGGAAGCTATCCAAGTGCGTCATCATATTGCTGGGCTTGTGATCATCAACACCAATGTTAATATCTCTCATTTTGTGTTATCATCTGCATCCAGCCTGTGGCTAGGTAATGACTGTGCAAGGTGTTGGATGCATGCAGTCTGGTTCCTTCCATCTGCTTCTCTGCTGACTTGGACAGCAGTTTCTCCTGGCTCAGACTTGCTGGTGATGAAGTGCCTTGAGATGTAGGACAATCTGAAAGGAAGAGTGACTGCTGGGTTTGCCATATCCCATGGTAAAGTAGGATCTGTTGGACACTGATGAAGCGGTGCCTGGCTAGGTGCTGGGAAGAGGAGGAGAAGTCTGCCCTTGTGTTACTGAGACATGTTGGTGCCGTAATGGTAATGGAAACAACAACAGTGACAGTAATGGTATGTAAAAGAAAAGCTCTCGCTGGTTTCCCTTCTGTGCACATACAGCAAGATAAAGGAAACTAACCACCAATATCCAATATGGGGGCAAGGCACCTGCATCAGTCATATGCTACACTTAACCGGCATATTGCCCTTCACGGACTGAGAAAGACCCAGCCTGTAGCAAAGTCCCAATTTGCAGCGACAAAGGTAGAAGGCCAAAGCAGTTTAAAATGTCTTTTCCAAACTGGTGGGCAGGCCTGGAGGAACCATTGCACAGTAGATACCAGTAAAGGAGAAGCAGCCCATGCTGAGGTGTCTGTATTCCCTTCTCTCTGCCTGGATCCCCAGGGGATGCCACATACTGCAGTGAATAGTTGGAGGGTTTCCCTTGTGCTAGATTTTCTGTTACTATCAAGAAGGCATCACAAGATTTCACAAAGTGCAGAGACACTACCAGGTGAATTCTTTTTGGGTGAAGCAAGTCTCTATCAGCTAAGAAGGGACCGCAGGAGTGACCTTAGAGCTGGCTTTCTGCATGCAGGTCTTCTTCCACGCATGGAGGAAGGAGCAAAATATCTTTGGTACCCCTACACCAGTGTTTGCTGTGTAAGTGTATTTTAGAGGAGTTCAAACCAGGAGGGAAAGGAAAAGCAGCAGAAAACAAATCTGTGAGCTGTGCAGGCATCAGCACTGTCCCCCGACACACCCCAGAGCATTATTGGAGGAACTTTGTGGGTCTGGCCGGTCAGTTTTGTGTCAGAGCTTCTTCCACCAGGAGGAGACACTAAGCCTATGTCCATCCACCTGACCACAGGACCTTGGGTTTTTCAGAGGTGCAGTAGTAAAAGTACTTTCTGAAGCCTTCTCTGTAAGCAGACCTGGTTAAATAATGAGGAATCAATCATTTGCTGGAGAAGTTTCTTTGTCTTCTGTTTACAGATGGCCCACATAGACATTTCAAGTGAGTGCATTGATGAACTGCCTAGCCAAAGCTCTTGCTGGTGAGATCTCAGTGAAGTCACTGAACCTCTCCCAGGAGTGCTTGGCTGTCCGGTCTAGCGGYACCTCCTGCTGCTGACATTGCTGCAGGCAGCAGCAGCATCTTGATCCCCCAAGTTGCATAGGTGGGTAAGTTGTCTGGAAAACTGTGTACACATCTGCCAATAGTCTGGCAGTCTCCTCCCCCTCTCCCCCTTACTGAGACAGAAAACAGTGGCTTAAGTGCTGAGAATGCCCCAAAGACAGACACATACGTCACTGCTGTAGGACATCATGAGCCTGTGACATTCACTGCCACAGTGGCTGGATGAAAGAAGAATGAGAAAGAAACAAGATGTTCCCATGGGTAAAGATAATCACAGTTCCTCAAACTATACAAAACCATATAAAACACAGAATTCTCTCAGCACCAGAGAATAAACCAACCACTAAAAGCTGATGAAATGTCCCTTTTCTGAGCTAGCTTCTTGTCCCTTCCTCTGAAGCAGCTGCTCAGGAAACTGCRTAAGAAGCTGATCACATCTGGCACTGCCCATATAGCTGTGTGTGARACCCCTGCCATCTCAGTGTCTGTTGTCACTGCACTTGTTCCCCTCACATTTCCCTGTCCCGTTTCCATTCACTGTCTGTCTTCTATCTAGCAGTAAGCAGCCTCCTGCTTGTAACAAACTCGGGATCCACCCTGTACCTTCGCTACATTCATAAAGCAAGCCCATATCTAGTCAAGCAAGAAAGAATTCAGCTTCATAGAAATAATCCCCAAAAATCCTATTATTAGCTTTTTGTAGCTACATTAATTTTAGAAGAAAAATTAGGTCCAAAGTGCTGGGCTCATTTTAATAAAGATTCACGGTCACAATTTAATCCCTTGATGAGGAAGAATCAGCTTTTGAGTACATCAGACTCATTACAAACTCCTCACAAAGTCATCAGAGTCCGACAAGTGGTGGCAGGGAAAACAGGCTAAAGGTGAATGATTCTGTGTACGAATTAGATTAAACAGAAGTTACTGAACCTGCACTTCCCTTCACTGCCAGCAGCAGCGGCATTTCCAGGAGAGAGATGAAAGCACCCAGCAAAGAAGATAAACAAGAAAACAGCTCTGAAACAGGCATGCTGATAAAAACAACCTAGGGAGGATGGGACTGGAGATAAAAGAGAAAGTGCTGGAGATATCGTAGTGACTTCCAGGTGAGGATGAAGTTAGGGAGTGGAGCTGTCATCAGAGTGATCTTTCCTGAGTATGGTTAGGTGTGGAGCAGAGTAATTTTCTCCCGCAAGCGTCTCRGCCGTTGTCCTTTCCTTCTGCAGCCAGGAACGCAGCTGCAAGCCCCAGGAAAGTCCCAGAAATCTGACACTGCTCCTCAGTGACTGTTTCCTTCTTTCCATATTTGCTTTAGCTTTTTCTATCCCATTATTTTGGCTCTGGGCAATGCAATGGGATTATACAGGAGATCCATGGAGACTTTGTCCTTCTTTAGCATGCTTATTGGTGTTGATAAATTGAGCAGGAGGAGGCAGAAGCATCTGGATGTTTCATCATTACCTTGGTCTGATACAGCCATAGCTGTATCACAGGAGCATGTGGAGTCCAGGTCTCAGCCAGTGCTGGAGGTTGTGCAGACACACTAAAAGAAGACAAGTGTCAGACCCCAAATATTCTGTGGGGCAGAATACTTAACACTTAGTGCTGCACTCCAGGGAGATATTGTTTTGCTAAACATTTTCTGTGCCCTTGTAACACTTGGCATAAGGACAGAGGAGGGTCAATAGCTTATGTCTCAAGAACTACAGATCTTGTCCCTGAGGATTGCCTTCAGCAGGTAGCCTTGCCCACATGGGAGAGGATGCTGGGTTTTCTCTAGAGTGATAGCTCCCCTGCCCAGAGCAGTGCCTCTGCAGAGACCTCAGTTCCTGTATAAGTGTGCAGGGAACAACCAGATGAGGGGAAGATGCAGGTTATTACATCCTGATGCCTCCTACACTTTGCAAAGCACCTACCTTGGAGAAGCAGGGACAGAGTTTCAAGGCAGCTCAGGGCTGAAGATGCTTGCTGTGGTGATTTTGATGAAGCCATGCTGGGGAGCTGGAAGGCCCACAATGTTTGGAGATGGCCTCCCAACATCAGCCAAATCTGCTTTACAAGCTTTGACATAAGGTTTTGGAGGATACCTATAATGGGAACATAATCCCCAAAGGGAGGACAGATGAGCTGGGCTCACCAGTGTTCAGGGTTCAGAAGAGTACATGCATTAAACCAGCTCAAACTCCCATCTGGGTGGTCACACGCCACTTTGGTCTTAGGCTGCCTCTTTCTGCCTTGCTTTTGAGTTTGGGGTCAGGTACTGCTGAGGCCTGGGGACCCCATGGTGTTGATTTTCCAGTGAGACCTGGGCACATCCCTTAAACATAGTACTCCGAGGGCCACTGAAGAGTGGGTCTTCTTGAGAAATGTCTGATTCCCCCAGGTGTCCCCCAGCATCAGAGCAGCTTTARATGGCAGAGCTAAAGCTTTCTTTGCCAACCTCACAGTCCATAGGGTCTCCTAAGAGAGTTATAAAATGCCCCCAGCCATGAGCTGTGGGCATTCAAACCTAGGTAGCTTGAAGAAATGATTCACAGGGTGTGAGGTACAAGGGAGGGGATTTTCAAGGGTGGTTTCCCCTTTCTCTCCACTGCTCTCTTCCCCCTACACCACCCTCTGCACTCTCCTGAAAACTGCTTGCCTACAGCCACAGGGCATCACTTCAGTTCCCGTCTTCATGTACTCCTCTTTGCTGTGATTCCTCTGTGTCCTCTGTGTGTCCTTACAGCTGGCAATGCCTTGTATGTCTTCAGGAAATGTTTGCAAAGGCTTTAGTTTAGTTTGCAATGGGACATGGGGGAAGCACCAGGACTTTGAGGAAATTCTAGCATGGGGGCCCAGTGGCTCACAGCAGTGAAACCTGCACCTGCAGGAAGCTTGCTCAAAACTGCCTTAAAAAACATGTGCTGGCTGTGCCTGGCTCACTGGGTATGGCTAGCCCAGGGCATTGCTAGCCCATCCCTACAGCACCCCGGAGCTGCCCTGGAGGGGAACCAGTTTGAAGAAGTGGGGTGTGTATCAGACAGGTTGGGATGGGGGATGCCTTCTTCTCCACCCTGAGTGCAATAGCTGAGCCCTTGCAGCAGGGAACTGGGACTCAGCTGGACTCAGTACCTCTTCCCGGGCAGGTGCCAAAAGCCCCAGGCTGGTCTAGCAATCCCTGGGAAGCCTGGGGGGCATGTCCCTGTGCAGGGGGTGGCAGGGCAGTGGGGACAGCACGGTCCTGGTGGGCAGCATGGCCTGACAGCCCTGGGGGCAACATCTGTCCAGCACCAGGTTGTGCTGCGAGCACTGCCCTGGGACAGGAACCTCCTGGAGAGGCGAGGGTGCTCTGCCCCTGAGCTGCCTGCGGCAGACCTGCTTGGACACCCAAGCTCCATTAACCCCAGGAGCCTGCACGTGTCTCTAGGGTCCCCGACCCAAACAACTTGTGCACATTTATAGGGCTTGCTCACACACATCCATAAGGATCATACCTCCCACACACTGTGATAGGGAACATGTCACTGCATATGTCTAGAGGGTCCCTAACACTCATACACACCTATAGGGTCTATATAGCCCTCAAACATCCACAGGGACCATATTCCCTGCACACACTGATCCATAAACTCATGCACACTTATAGGAACAATACCCAGTGCACACACTACTAGGGACCATACAGACTGCAAATCTATAGCCCTGTAGGCACTGTTGTCCCATGCACACCTGTAGGGACTGTACAGACAGCTGACCCAGTGGGACCACATCCCCTGCCCATCCCTGTAAGGACCACATCCCCATGGACAGGTACAGGGGCCATACACTACACACACGTATAGGGACCACACCCCTGCTCACCTCTGTCGGGACCATAACCCCATGCACCGCACCTCGCTCGCACCAATGGGGACCACGCCCCCTGCACACCCCTATAACCCCGCACACCCCTATAGGGACCCTTCCCACGCACACCGCCGGGAGCCAGACCGCGCAGCCCGAGCCCTCCCGGGCAGGCTGGGCCGGGGCCGGAGCCGGTGCGCGCTGCCCCGGGCGGGCCGAGGGGCGGCGGAGGGCGCCGTGGGCGCCGGCCCGGCGTGTTCGCGAAACGGCGCCCCGCGTGCGGTGACGCCGGCCCGGAGTGATGTCAGGGGCGGGCCGGGGTGCCCGGGGCGCGGCGTGCTCTGACCCTCTCCCCGTCTCTCGCAGCCCCTCGCCGGAGGAGCACCGGCCGGCACGGGACCCCGCCGCCTCGAGCCCCGCTCCGGCAGGCTCCGCCGCTCGCTGCGCGCCGGCATGAAGCGCCCGGCGCCGGGCAGC
>JAYKAV010002799.1:1604940-1637144 GCA_035582835.1 Phoebastria nigripes
CAACCAGACGCTGGCGGGCCCGGGGGCTGCCGCCCCCACGGCGCTGCCCGGGCGCGGCAAGGGCGCGGGCGGCGGCAGGACGCCCCCCGGCGGCGGGGGCGGCGGCGGGGGCTCGGCCCCGGCGCACGAGACGTGCTGGGGGTACTACGACGTGAGCGGGCAGTGGGACAAGGAGTTCGAGTGCAACAACAGCCTTACGGGCTTCCGCTACTGCTGCGGCACCTGCTTCTACCGCTTCTGCTGCAACAAGCGCGCCGAGAAGCTCAACCAGAGCCTGTGCCGCAACTACAAGAGCCCCGAGTGGGCCCACCCCACCACCGCCAGCGGTGCGCTGCCCGCCGACGGCAGCAACGGCGCCGACGGGGACGCCAACAAGTACGACCCGGACAAGGACAGCACCAACGCCACCGTCTACATCTCGTGCGGGGCCATCGCCTTCGTGCTCATCGCCGGCGTCTTCGCCAAGGTGGCCTATGACAAGGCGCGGCGCCCACCCCGGGAGATGAACATACACAGGTGCGATCCTCTCCCTGCTTCCAGCACCCCTTCTGTCTAGGGACACCCTCCTCTCCAAAGGTTCCTCCTTTGCGCTGCCTCTCCAAGTGTTTCCCCTTTGCACCATCTGTCCAAGGGTTTCCCTGTTGCACTACCCATCCAAGGGGTCCTCCTTTCAACCACCCATTTGAGGGCTTCCCATTTCTGCAGCCTGTCCACGAGTTTCCCCATTGCATGAGCTGTCCAAGAATTCCACCTTTGAACTGGCTGTCCAAGGGTTCCCCTTTTGCACCACTGCCCAAGGGTTCCCCCACTGCACTACCTGTCCAAGGAGTCCCCCTGTGAACTATCTATTCAAGTCTTTATCCTTTGCACTGGCTGACCATGAGTTTCCCCCTTGCACCACCCTTCCAAGGATTTCCCCTTTCCAATGGCTGTCTAAGGGCTCCCCTTTTGCACCACCTGTCCAAATGATCTTCTGTTGCGCTATCGCTTCGAGGGGTCCCCCCTGGAACCACTTATCCAAGGGTTTTCTCCTTTGCGAGGGCTGTCCAAGAGTTCTCTCTTTGCACCACCCGTCAAAGGCTTTTCCCTTTCCACCGTCTATCCAAGGATTCCCCCTTTGCAGGGTCTGTCCAGGGGCGACCCCACCCCTTGGACCATCCTTCCCGCCCCTCTCCCACTACCCATCTAGGGACCCGTCCTGGTGCCCTGCTCAGCCCTCCCACCCTCGGGGCAGCACCGTGGGACCTCTCCCCTTCCCCTCCGCGGCACCCCTCCACGGCGCGGCCCCGTGGAGCGGGTCGCGGCCCCGCCTTCAGCACCGGCGCCGCGGACAGCTCCGCGCTGCTCCGCGCTGCCCCGCGCCGCGGGGGGCTCGTCCCGCCCCTCCGCGCAAAGCCGCCTCCTCCCCTCCTGCCCCCCCGGCGCCCCCCCCGTCGACCCCAGGGGCAGCAGAGGCGCTCTGGACCCCGCGGGTCCTGCCCTGCCTGGCCCGGCCAGGGAGAAGTTTAAAAAGTGTGAAGGAAATTGCTCTGCGTCCTGGCGGCGGGTTCCTTTGCCTTGGGGTCGCAAGGGGTATTCGGGAAAGCAGTGGTATCCGGGAGTGTTCTTTTTCTTTCRTTTTTTATTTCTTTTCCCCTCTAAATCCAGATAACTCGAGCTAGCGGTCTGTCCTTTCTGGCCAGCTGCTACGGAAGTAGTGTGATATCCTTTTCTCAGTGGTTTTACACATTGCTGTTTTAACAGCTTTAATAAGAGAAAACATTCTTGACGTGTCAGAGAAAATCCTGTTTAAAAGCCAAAGCTCAGGCTTCCATAACAATTCTCCTTTTGGACAAATGCATGTACTCTCTCAGTTCATATTTATTTTTTGGTGAAAAAGTCTCTCCAAATGATGTGTACATCTTGTGTGCTACAAATCCAAGAGGTTCCTGTGTCTGAACATAAAAATTGGTGGGGAGCTTCTTTATAAGAACAGTTGCGAACATGAGTGGGGAAAGCCCTTATCTCTAGTAGATAATGCTTCATAAAAATTATTTTAATTAAGAAATTTTAATCAAAACAATTAAAACCATTGACCATATTTTTAAGGCTGAACTTCAGTCGCAGTCAACAGAGTCTGAGGGAAGAAATTTTAGCTTTTTGCAAAGAAAAAGAGATGAGTGACGCAGTTTTTATTTGTTTCGGAAGATGTGTTTTATTTAGACTCCTCCCTTTATAAGACTACACACACAAGGGTGCCGGCTGGTGTGTATTACTGTGTCTTCAATGAGGCCAAAAAGTAATGCTGGTTTATACTTGCTGAGGGTCTGGCCCATGTATTCCATCACAAAACCCACCTGCCCCTGGACTCTGCCTTTGCAAGAAAATAACTTCACAGTGTTAAAAACATTGTAATAACTTTTAGGTCACTTGTGTCTGTATAGTAAAGGGTTCTGAAAGTAGCTTGGTCAGAAAATAGGCTCTTTTAAGTATTTTCTTAACCAAGAGCTAGTTCCTCAACTGCCCAGCTCTTTTGGCTTCAAGGCAACTTTGTCTGGGCCTTACCTTCACACTAAATTTGGGAATCTGACTYGGATGCCCCTATGTTACTTTTGCTCTAGCTCCAGTGTGCTATAGGGTTGGATCCTACACCCTTTGAAATCAGAGACAGTGTTGCCAGGCTTGTCTGAATTATTCCTCATGTTTTCATTTCTTTGATGCTTGCTTTTCTTTATTTAGATAAGTTCTGGTAAAATGATTCACCTGTGTGTAGAAGTATGAATGGCAGATTGAGTGCTTGGAAAGCTTGACTTTCAGAGCATTTTAAGGAGTTGATTGACTTCTATAATATGGTAGCTGGTAAAAGATTATACCTTTCAGAGCTGTGTTACCTGAACTTGATCAACATTGCACGATGGTTTAAATATTATGAAGCACATCTCCAGCAGACAGGGTCTGCATCAGTCTGAGGAAAAATGCTATCAGCATTCTAGCAGAATGTAAATATGAGGAGTGGAATGGTTTGTCTTTCTTTGTCTCTGAGAACTGCTGCTGAGTAACAGGGAAGGAGAAAACCAGAATGTAGTCAGAGATTTCTGTCTGTTTGAGGTTGTGTCAATTGGAGTTAAGTGTAACATCCAGAATAATTCACTGTAGTGATGACAAGTGCATTCAATCTCAGTRTGCATCCCACCAAAACCTCTGGGATGAGGAGAACAACAGTGTAAACAGAAATTATTACAGTGGGCTAGAAACAGCCCATCGTGAGCAGTATCCCACACCCAGGGAAGATTAAGCAAGACTTCCCTGCACTTCACCATAAGCAAGATTATGCTTTGAATTTTATTTCATCGTAAATAGTCGGTTAACAGTACAGTGTGTAGATGTTATTTCTCTGCTAAGTTCTCATCCAGCTTTTACAGAAAATCCTCATTAACTCAGTTAGAAAGAATGTTTTGATGGAGGCAGGGCTCATTTTATGTCTTTTGATAGAAAGGAGGGTTTACAAATTCACAGAAGAACTGTCACTCGTGAAATGAAAGGCTGTCTGTGCAGAGATATGCATGTGCATTTCAGAGCTGAAAATTCGGTCTTGTTTTCAGGCACTTCCACGCACCTTTAAAGCAGAGGCACTGCTGTGATTCTGGGCTCAGCAGTGCCAGTAACTGATACCAAAGTTCATTTCTAAGAGCAGTAAGTGGAAGTGCTTTGAAAAACAGGAGCTAAAATATTCATCTTTTACAGAAACACTTGCAATGCTTTAAACTTGGCTGATTTTTTAATGATTATAGGATCTTTCAGCTTGACCATATATGACTATCTCTTGTCTTGATCTTGCTTTGGAGTTACACAGCCAGAACTAATGCATGCTGGGYTCCAGATAGAAAGTGGGGCTGATTTCTGAGAGCTATACCCAGCAACGTTTTGTCTGCTGTTCCTCTCTAACTGCATTTGTGAGGATGGTTTTTTTTCATCAGTTTGTCAGGGTTTTTTTGCTCAAGCATTTCTTAAGTGGGCAGAGTATTCACTTTACTTTCAGTATGGGAATGAGTTAGGGAATCTTTGACGGTGAACAAGGAATATCAGCTGTTCGTTTTCAAAGCTGGGTATGTTTTTCTGTAGCAAGGAGGGGTGACCCAGCATATTCTCTTCCCGTGGCCATGACCCTAAATCCCCACGCTACAGTATGTAAATAATTCACTGCTAGTAGTATCACTCTATGACCCCTGTTTAGCCCTCAGCAACAGTAACCATTGCACTCTGCTGAGTTAGGATGCACAAATTGGAAACTGTTTATAGTTTGCAGATAGGGTTTGAAATGTTACCAATTCCTTGCCGTACGGGCAGCCGAAGCCCTCACTTACAAGCCAGAGGCAGACAGTGGCAGTGATGGCCCTGGGGCAGTGGTGGAAGCCCGGCTGTTCTTGTGTAGCTGCTGAGAAGCAGTGCTGGGATTTTTCCCAGCAAACTAGCTCTGTATCCTGCTAAAAGGCTGTCTTCTGTATCTCTCCTTGCATGGAGTGTGTCTGATGAGTGTTTTGGCTTTTGAAAGGGAGAAGGGAAAGAAGCACCTTCTGCTCAGAGTGCTTTGTGTTACCCTACTCCTAGGGCATCTTTGTTGCTACAAAGAGGAAAGATATTTGTGCTACTCTYTTCTTTCATCTCTGTCTTTGCGTCTTCTGCTCTGTGAGTAATAAGTGACTGTTTTTATAAATGAACATCCTTTTCCCGTGTGGGRGCCACAGTTAAATTGATCAATTTCTTGCCATTTTTACTCTACAGCTCTGAATTTCAACAGAAATCAGAGGCAATGTATCTGTTTGTCCACAGATCCGGSAAGGCTGCATGCACTGTTTTGCATGATGCTAACTCAAAACACAGGAGGTTTTCTCTTCCTGCAGGCTGCATCTCACCACAGTTCTTGGGTCCTGTGGGTGCTAGCGGGGTTGCTGGAGGGTAGCTAGTTTCAGCCCTCTTCGCTAACAGTGGAGCTTGCGAAACCTACCTATCTCTAGACTTAGTTTTTCAAATTGTGATCACAGCTGGCTTATTCGGTTCTGCTCTCCGGTGGTGTATGTTGGTTGAGCGAAACAATCAAACTTCATACCTCCCCAGGGCAGGGAGAGAGTGCTACAAACACACACCTGGCCATAGGGACTATACAGAAGATTTTCTTTCTTGGATGCTCTCACTGCTTGCTTTCTCTTTCCACTGATTTGTTTTTATGTTCTGCTTTTTTTTACTCCACTCACTTTCATTCATCTGACTCACTCATGTGCCTTTCATCTGCTCTTTGCCTTGCTTTGTATTGTTTATTCCTGATGGCTTCTGAGTCTCTTCTCTAAAGTGTTCTGTCCCTCCCATAGTGCACAGAATATAGGTCCACAAGCATGTGTCAGACTTGATTACGGTAAACAGAAAAAAGCACAATCTTGTGGCCTCAGAGAAGTTACTCATGACTAGTTCTTCTGTTTCAAATCAATACCACACCTTAGTGTAGTTGGGGTAACTCCCRTGCAGGGAGAAGACCCGAATCTTGTCCTATTTGCATTGATGAATTGCCYATTCCCAGCTAGCCAAATCAAGGCAAGGATATATGCATGTACCTGTACAAAATATTTTTCCTTTTGCTTCACTTACATGTACTGGGGAAGCTTCAGTCTGAAGCTCTGGACACAGTTTGCACAGTTTGGTGACTGTTTTTTTTTTGCCATGCTTTCCTCTCTGAATCTATTTTGTAAAGAGACTGGCTTTGGTAACAGCACAGAGGCTGCCTGGCTACAGACTTCCACTGGCTGCTTCTGAGCCTTCTCCTTTCTTTTTGAACTTCTCCCAGTAAAAGAAGCTACTCTCAGAAACCATGCTGCCTTCACCAAATCATTTCAGTGTCTCTAATTCCCATTTATTTGATATTTTTCTGCTTTCTAATTAACTTTTTATATTAGTAACCCTCCATCATAAGGCGTCGAGGGAATTTAGTCTAGCTCTGAACTTCTATTTCTTTTAGTTTTGTAATCTCTTATATCCTTAACTAACAGTTGATCTGTGTGTCTTTGGAGATCAGACGCCTTTTAAAACTTCTGTTTCACGTAAGATCTGAGCCTTATCAGAAAAATGAGATCATGGTGCTTTTTTGCTTGCCTTTGCCCCTACTCACATGGGCAATCTGTATTTCCTTAGATCTGTGTGYGCTGTATTGCTTGGAGGTCTCAAATGTCTCATTACCCAGACAGATAAGCCTGGAATTCTTTAACAATAAATATTTTGCTGTAGTTCAGCTCTTGCCCCAACCTCCTTTGTTGAAATGATAGGGCTCTTCAGAGAAAGTACAGTTTTCTTCAATAAGTTTATAGTCCCTTAATTGTGCTTACAATGTAGGATTTGGTGCAAAATAGATACCTTGTGCATGAAACTGCTTCTGTGTGCACTCATGTCTTTTTCAAAGCACTGCATATCCACCAAGTGCTGTTACTGGCTTTGTGCATGCAGATACACAATCACAAACAATAACAGACTAAAAACTGTATCAGCTGAGCTCTTAGCATAATTCCTGCAGACTTTTATGCCTGTGAGACACCTAGCAAGACCTGCTATTTTTATTTTATCTTCTTTCCATGATCAAGACCAGTGCTGAGTTCCTTTTCTGTACAATAACACTGCTTCCAGTTCTCCCCAGCACCCATGCTTTCTTTTCTGTGTGTGTCTCTTTTCCAGAGTCACCCTTTTGCTCTCTCAAGCAAAGGGGGATGTAGCCGGGTTGATAACGGGGTCAGAGCCAGCGAGGGAAGGTCGATGCTTTGAGGAACAGTCCTGACAGTACAGCAGGTGGCAGCCTGCTCTCTGGCTTGCAGTGAGCGCTGCACCCTCGGTGATGCTGGGGGACAGGACTCCTGCAGGCACCAACTTCGTGCCACAGGCTGTCCCTAAATAGCCTAATAATGGTTTAGAGGTAGATCTTGAGCCCTGCTGCCCTGGCCACTTTCTGCTCAGTATAACAGCTCTCTGCGAAGAAACGTCAGCTGGAAAGATTTATTTCAACTTTTTAATTACAAAATCTTTACGTAACAGTTTCTTTCTCTTTGGACCTGGTGCATCACTATTCAAAGGAACTGGTATTACCCATTGTGAGTTTAGTGATTGTAGGAAATTCCTTTCCCACATCACAGCAATAGTAAGAGACTTATTCAATTTGTATATTAGTGTTAGATGTGTGAAGTACTTGTGTAAGATGTACAGTCTAAGCACTGCTGGTATTTACYACTTTTGATATATACCCTAAAGAACCTGTCCCAAAGACAAGAGTTTTACTTTCCAGTTGCTGATTCCACCTCACATTATAAAGACAGGAGAGATGATGAGCTCACAGTGACAGTTGTTTTCTTGTTGATTTATCAGTGTAACGCCTATACTACTTCTATTTCAGCTGGAATGTATTTTCCACATACATGCATTCATACAATGGGTGTGTATTTATAATGTAATTATGTCACCTATGTGTTAGTTTTGAGTTCACCAAGAAGAAAGAGTCAGGAAAACCACCAGCCTCATTCTGCTGTCGTAATCTGGGATAACGATATGGTCCTTAGTATATCCGTAATTAAGCTTTCAGTGAAATTTGTCATTAAAGCCGGACTAAATTCCGGGAGTGTCACAAATAATTCTTGTATTTGGCATAAAGATTTTCCAGAAGACTTCTGACTTTTCCTTGTAGTATTTATTTTTAAGAAAGAATATTTCCTCACTTATGCTGGGTGCAGGTGCACAAATGCTTCACTCTTGGAAGGATGTCTTAATGTTTAGTCTTTTTTCCTTCTTAACTCCATGGGTGCATTCACCTATTCTTGTACACACACACRCACGCACGCACACACATATACAGGCATGCACCACATGCCCGCTTAGGTTACTGTAGAAAACCATTTCCAGTGTTCCTCCCCAGAAACCCTGCTCTGAAGCACCAGCTGCTTTTGTTTCTGGCTGCTGCAGAGACCAGTTATGTCTTTTGCTGACCTGGGACTGGTGCATCTCTAGTACGCTGCTGAGCCCCTGCACTTTCAGAAACAAGATCTACTTTGGCAGAGTCACTTCCACATGAAGGAGGCTGCCTCCCAGAGGGGTTTGCTGGCAGCAGCATCCCCGTGTTTCCCTCCATGTATCAGTTTGCAGTGGTGTTTGTGTAATCAATTAAAGCCCCATCCTTCTGGTAGTAAGATCAGAGCACTGTCAGCGAGTGTGGCCAGACACGTGCCCTGGGGGTGATGTCAAGGAGGCAACAGAGATGGGGAGAGCTGATGAAAGGCAGCTAGCACGGGGGAATAACATGGGCAAGCAGCACTCAGCTGGCAGAAACTGCAGTGTGGGAGCCCGTCTTGTAGGATAGCACAGACCCAGCTCRGTCAAGGGCAGCATATGGCTCTGTGGTCAGCGTTTGAAACTTCACAAGGTGCTCAGCAGGTCTGAGGACAGGCGCCAAACCAAACCGCGAATAATGCACAGCTGTGCTCTGCTTGACTTAATGGTGACTGAAATCCCTCTCCCTTGGAGAGACCTGTCCCTTCCAGGTGAGCTGGCTCCATGGCTGGATAAATCACCTCTCTCAGCCTAACTGCCTCTTTCTTTCCAGGTTAGTAAGAGAGCATAGGGGAGTCTTTAACCTCACTCCTTTTTTAAAGACTTGTAGTGAAATCCTGGCTGTGCTGAAGTCGATTGGAGTTCTGCCACAAACTCCATCACAGCTATGCTTTTAACAGGCTTTTAGCTCAGCCAGACACTGCTCTTTTTATTGTGCTCTGCCAGCTCCATTTGGTCATTCTTTTTCCATTCTTTCCCAAATTCACAGGGACTTGGGGTAGGCAATTCTGTTTTCTAACACCCTGTACATGAGGGATCCAAGAGAGGTGATTTTCAGAAGGCAACTGAGTGAAGTTTTGTGTGTGTACAACCTGCACTACTGGAAATAGTCAGCTCTTCCCATCTCCTTTTCCTATCCAGCATCTGCAGACCTCTCTACTCCAATCGTATTTCCCACAGGCCACATCCCAGCCTGTTGCAGCTGCCAGCAAAGCTCCCCTTGTCTTCAGTAGAAGGGATACCTGTACCCACACTCATACTATCAATTAGTGTTGAAAATCTGTGGATATTGGGAAAACAGGACACTACTTTCAAAAAAGACTGTGGTGAAGGACAGCAGTCCTCCAGCCTACTGTTACCTCATTGGTAATTAAGACAGCAGGTCTCGGCTGGGTTGGTGAATGGGCAGGGTGTGCTAAAGTGAGCTGGTCCTTCACAGCCCCTGCAACTTCACATTCTCTCTGGCTACAAGGTCCCTTCAGCCTCTGCGGGTGAATGTTACTTCTGCACCGTACTCCCTCCTATCACACTATCCGATTATCTCAGAGCTCATTGCAGAGGCAAATGCCGATGTGTCACAAACTCACTTCTTAAACCAGACATTCCTCTCTGTTTCAGCTCTTTGCTTCACCCTGTCTCCCCAGGATCTGTGTGGTTTTTCTCTCCAGCCCAAGAGGGAAGGGTCATGTGTGGACTGGAGATATCCCCATCAAATACAGTACATGAAGTCCTTGCCAGCCCTGGGACACTGACATGAGTTCTGCATTTCCATAGATAGGTCCTGAAAAAAACTGTCAAACAGCCAGGGATACTTGGGATGTGTTTATTCAGATGGAGCTTCCTTGACCAGTGAAAGGGGCACTAGACCAGGGAAAACTGTGGGCTCTGGTCCCAGCCCTGCCTCAAGCTTTCTCAGTGATATCAAGCAAATCCTTCCTCCTTCAGTCCACAGAACACTTAAGAGCAAGGAATTTCTCCCCATGGGTGCAGGAGACAAGCAAATCACCATGCTGGAATTGCTGAGGTCAGGAAGCTAAGGCACTGGTAGTGGCTGTGGAAGATGGGAGTGTTTCATAGTGTGAAAGTTACTGTAGGAAGAGCCACTTACAAAAATGGACCTGGAGTTCTCTCAGCCTGGGTCTGCTGTCAATGACATTGTCTAGCCTGAAGAAACCCCGCTGGAGTCATTGCTTTAGTCTGGGTCTAGAAGGATCGTGATCAGCTCCTTAGTGGGGGTTGTCTCTGCTATGTTTTGAGCCCATTTCTTTGTGGTGCTTGGGGCTGGACCCTCCAGTGTGACAATCTGGTTTGGCTACACAAACTCTACAGAAACACAGAACTGCTGAGGTTGGAGGTACCAGTGGAGATCAACCAGTCCAGACTCCAAGCAAGGTCAGCTGAAGCAGGTTGCCCAGGACTGTGGCCAGGTGACTGTGGTTTTGAATGTCACCAGGGATGGAGACTCTGTGACCTGCTGGGACACTGTTTCAGTGTTTGAACATTCTCAGTGTAAAAGAGTTTCTTCTTGTGCTTAAGTGGAATTTTCTGTATTTCAATTTGTGCCCATTGCCTCTTGTCCTGTCACTGGACACCACTGAGAAGGGTCTGGCTCCATCTGCTTTACATCCTCCCATCAGTTATTGATACACATTGATAAGATCCCCCTGAGCTTTTTGTTCTCTAGGCTGAACATTCCCAGCTGTCTGAACCCCTCCCCCATATATGAGATGCTCTAAGCCCTTAAGCATTTTTGTGACCCTTCATTGGACCCACTCCATGACGTGCATGAGGAGCCCAGCACTGGACACAGCACTCCAGATGTGTCTCACTAGTGCTCCGTAGAGAGGAAGGGTCACCTCCCTCAAGCCTGAAAAATCATTACTAATGATTTACTTCCCTATTGCACAAAGAAGCTACTCTGTCCCCTCCCACATCTCCATGCTAGGAAAGAGAGATGAATACCCTCCACATATCTGCTGGACTTCACATCCTGCCTGGTCTTTACTGTGGTTTGTTCCTCTCTGTTTCCTCCATTTTATACTACTCTGCTCACTTTCTCCTTGTTCTGTTTTGGTTTTCTGTCACTCCCTGCCATTGCCCCTCTCCCAGCTTGCCTTGCCTTCACGCTCTTTTCTCTGTAGCAAAGTCTGTTGATTTCATCTTTCAACATCAGGGCTGCAGCTGATGCCCAACCTTGCTATCCTACTGCTTACACCCATCCCTTTTGGCCCTTTGTATTTCCAACAAGACCTTTTTTTTTTTTTTTTTCTTTTGAAAATGGCCACAACTGCTTCTTTGCATTAGGGTCCCACTGTGTTTCTTCCCAAAGTACTCACTTAGTCTAGAATTGCATGAAAGCCTTCCCTGCTGACGTATCTGAGAGCGGGACCTGACCTGCTCTGCCTTGGGATGTCCTGCCATGCAAAACATTAGTAGGTTTTCCTCCCATGCTGCTAGTCCAGCACTGGTCTGGAACAACGTCCCTGATGTTAGTATGTCTATTCTGGGTTTACGTGGAAAAAAGCTTTAGTGTTCTCACATAAATGACGTTAATGAAAAAGCTGTCATAAATCATTATCTCAGGATATGATTGTACAGTTACGCAACTCTGGCTACTCCATCCGCTGCCACAGGTAACAYGTTTCAGTGAGTGAGGTTTGTTTTCCTGAGATAAGAGATGTGTCGTCATAGAAAGATTTCTGAAATGTCTCACASCCTTGTGCAGGTGATTAGGATGCTGTTGACATCAGTGGGACTAATTGTACCCAAATGGCTGCACACGCAAGACCCAAATACTTCAAGTGACTCTGTTACCTTGCTTGAAGCTTTAGCAGTGGACAATTAGACAGCTGTACCCGAGAGACTCATACCAATCAAATCCTTCCTCAGTTAAGTGTGACTGACCTTCCACCAGCGTGGGACTCAGCCCTCTGTGCTTTATGGAAATAAACTGGATCACACACAGAGATATGATTGAATTGGCAAGGAACTAACCGGTTTGATCCAAGTTTGACTTTCTCCTCCACCTATAATGTTTTGTTCTGCTAGTGCTGAACAGTCTTTTTTCTCTCTGTAGACATTAAAGAAGAGGACAAAGAGTGAGCACTCAGGACATAGTTTGGTGTGTTTAGGGCGTAAGAAGATTACACCTTCAGCATTGCTGAACCCACATTGTTTTAGTCCCATACACTTATGAGCTAGGTCTGCTTTTGATAGTTATGTTCAATTTATCTCATGTATAGTCTGATACGGCAGACATCGCTTTCCTGAGTATCACCTGTGATTTCTTCAGTTCGTCTGAGAGAAACAGTCTCCTCCCTTCCATGTGGCTGGCACCTGGCTAGAAATCATTTTCTTGTTATGTTGTGACCATCAACTAACCCAGAGAGTAGCTCTTATTACTATTCCTTCAGGATGAAAAACAAAGAAGGGATTAAATTTGTTCTTATCATCTGAACTGTATTTTTGTTTGTGGTAAGGATCAGTGAGTTCAGGTCCTGGCTGTAACCAAGCAACAACCAAGCATAGTTTTATGAGAAACTGTTCACAAACTGAAATATTATCCTGGACACATGGTTTTGTCCTCACGGAGGGCAGCAGGCTCAGGGTTAGGCTCTCAGGTAGATAATGACTGAGAGGATGAGGCACTTCTCACCGGCTCCAGTTGTTCCAGAGTATATTCACTTTAATTGCCTCAATTATGTTYAGTGAATGGAGGTAAACTGTTCATCCAGGAGGAAGGGAAGCTATGCTCTTAGGACTGTATCAAACCCCATTCAGAGAGTAATAATAGTAGGAGAAAGGACAACAGTATCAGGACAAACAAGGTGACCTGCAGTGTAGGGTGGTCCTAGACTCAGAACTGTAGCAGACTTTAGGTTGGAAGGGACCTCTGGAGGTCCCTCGTCCTGCCATCTGCTTAAAGCAAGGCCAACTTCAATGGTAGAGGAGGTTGTTCGGGGCCTTATCCAGCTGAATTTGAAGACCTCCAAGCATGGAGATCCCTCAGCCTCTCTGAGTCCCTGTCGCAGTGTTTTGCTATCCCACTATGACTGTTTTTTCTTTTATAACCAAGTGGAATTGCCCTTATTGCAACATGTGCTAATTGCCTCTTGTCTTCTTTGCCTTACACCTCCAAGAACGGCCTTGTTCTGTCTCCTTTGCAGCTCCCCATTAGTGGCATGTAGGTCCTCTCTTAGCATCTCTTTGTCAGCTTAAACAAACTCAGCTCCGGAGGCAACTGGTTTGTACTCTTCCATTTTCATCCCACCAGCTCCACCTCCTTATCTTTGAGTTTCTTGTACTGCCTCTGTGTACCTCATCCCACACAGCCCCTTCTGAGTGTACACCAGTCCCCGACCTGACCTTTCCTGCCCAGCTGGCTCTATTATATTAAGCTAATTGGTATATAGCGTTTTAGTGTTATCCACGCTGTCATCTTCCTCTGTACTCTGAGTGATTGCACTCTTGACACTAAGAGTGTCTTCCACAAGTGTTCAAAATGAGCCCAAGCCACTATGGGCTAGTAAATAATGGTCTTAATACAACCTCTGTGATTGAAAAATGACTCTTAGCATTTCTGTACTGCAGATACTATTAAATGGTCATCTGATGCTTAATATATCTTGGAGATATGTACTAAGGGCTCAGTTCTTCCAACCTGCTGTCTTTAGAAAATGTGTTGTCTCCAAAGGGATGTACTGGATGCTGGTGCCAAATAGACAGACCTCATTAGTTTCCCACATCCTCCCCAATCAGCAAGATCTGTAATGCGGTGTGGAGGTATTTGCCTAGAAAAGCCATCAGGATTACTGGTGGTTAAATGAATCCTCTCCTCAGGAGGGAACCATGCAGTATTGCATAGGGCAGGGACCTCAGGCCCCAGCTTCAGGTTCTTGTTCTCCCACTCACGTTCTGTACAACCTTGGGCAAGGGGCCAAAATTTCAAACATGTCCTGTAAGTTGGTGATCAGTTTGAGATACCTCAGGCATGATTGTAAAAGCATTGACACAGATCTGTGTCAATCAATGGAATTCAGCATCTTTTGGAGAACCCCAAATACCAGTTCCTCTTCTTCAGTGAGGATAGCCATAGGAGCCCTGACTTGGGACAGGGTTAAGTATCTTTCTCTTATTGCTGCCACCTTCACCTCTCTCTGAGGCTATCTTAGCACAAAAAAAGAAATCTATGCTCTCACGTCCCTGTGTGTGACAACCTCTTTACTCCATATGTATCAGTATGTGTGCACGTATACATATCATATGATTGGTCATAGCCTCTATGCCTGCTCTCTCTACAAACAATAAATAATCAAATAAGGTTAAAAATATTCTTATTCTGTACAGGGTGGTTGTGAACTAATTTAATCCTCTTCTGGAGCCTCTGAGATCTTCCAAGAGTTTCTTTTGTAGAGCACATTAGTGTTGCAATTCATTATGCACAAGGATAGCAGTCTGTAGAGGAAATGATCTGGAAAATGGAAGGGACTCAGGTCCCAAACTATTTCTCATATGAAAGACCAGAAATATGGCATTTAAGGAATGCTAGTAGATATGGGCAACATCAGCATCATTCTCATCAATATGCAATGAAGGAATTTCTCCTCCTTACATCTTCCTTGGTACCTGAAGTGACATTACGCATATTCCCTCTGCCAAGAGAAAAGAACCTTTCAAACTCTATCATCTTTAAAATGCCACTGTCCCTTATAATCCACACAAGCCACCCCCTTCCTCCTTTTCCTATGGCTCAAGAGATAGCTTGTGGCTGTACTAAGAAAATCAGCGCGTTTCACGCTATAATTGTTCCACTGTGTCCATGATATTCACAGAGGAAAAAAATCTTTGCGTATCCACTCATCCAAAGGGAAAACATTGGATGCAACTGAACTGTGTGACATTTCTTTTTCTTGGGGAATAGCAGAGAGACCTCAGTACCATTAAAGAAATCTCTAACAGACAAAAAGCTAAAGGTAGGCTAATGGCTGTGTTGACATTAACACATGAAAATTGTTTAATCCTTTTCTTCTGGACTGCTGGTTCTCCTTTAAGAAACCCACTCCCACCACTGCTGTCTATTGAGCTTCTTGCAGAAAAAACAAGGATTTAAGGAGTGTGGGAACCAGACTCCTAATCTGATTCAATCTTAAAGAAGTTTGGCTTGGGCAGGGCAGTTTTTGTGTAACCTTTAGAAGATGACAGTGCCTGAGTCTTAGGGCTCTGGTGTGTTCAGTGGTGAGTCTTTATGAAGGCAGTGCTTTATGCTCTGGAGAACAGTTCATCTGCACTGCCACTGACAGCAAGGAAAATGACGGAGAGATAGCATAACCCTGGGGTGAAGTGAATTAGTGGAAGCATATGAAAAACTAAACAATAGCCAGGCAAGCCTGTAAATACATGTAGCAGACACACAAAAATAAACTCAGCTTTTAAGCCTTTTTTTTGTTGTTGTTGTTATTGTTGCTTTCTTATGTTTATGGTAGAAATCCAACTACTGCTGGATTCGCACAGTGACTGTGGAAGTGAAAATACTGAATGCCATTCTAGCTACTGTGTGAAAATACGGTTTTTCCCTATTTGTCTCTCCCCAGGGCTCTGGCTGACATCTTAAGGCAGCAGGGACCAATCCCAATAGCACACTGTGAAAGAGAGACTATCTCGGCCATAGATACCTCCCCCAAAGAAAACACCCCAGTCAGGACATCTTCCAAAAACCATTACACCCCTGTGCGCACCGCCAAAAGTAACCCAGGTAAGTGCTGCTTTCCTGCTCTCTCTTTTCAGAGGTGATTGTGCCAGTAGTATGTTAGAAGTCAGAAGAACATCACACTTTACAATAGTGGATTTTGTAAACCTAAAATTAGGATAATAAATGACTTTAAAAGGCAATCAGATAGAGCAGAGGAGTGCAAGGATCAGTGGTGATGATTCTTTAAGGTTTTTGCTGAACAGCATGCCTGTTCTCTCTAGGCATTTTAAAAATTCAGAATCAGTGAAGTATAAATTCATCTTATACCAAAATGCTTGTATTAAGCTTAGAACATTGTGTATTTCCAACAAAACACACATGCTATAAAGCATAATTGGGCTCTCTGTACACAGTAGCTGACAAGAAAGAAATCCACGTAATTGGGGCCACCTTATTCATTCAGGTGAACTATAGGCATGTGCCAACAGGAAAGTGTGGAAGGTGACCTAGAGGGTATCCCAGGAGCTTAAAGACACTGGCCTGAGGTCCTCCAGGAGCATTGGCCTGGGAATTGGGGGACACAATTTTTTTTTCCAGCTTCTGCTGGTTGGGTGAATTTGATCAAATCATTTGACTGCTCTTTGCCTTGATTTCCCCAGTGGCAAAAGGATGCCAGCCTCTAAGGTAAAGATATTGTTCTGATTTATTTAATGCTTCATACATTGATAATTGTCAAAAGAATGTCTTGATGGTTGCTGACCACCTTTGTTAAGTGGGACGTGGTAGACTTGCCATCACTTGCCATCTCTCAGTTGCAACTGGATGTGTGCCTCAAAGATATGCCCTCATTCAGTCACAAGCTATTCAGCTTCATGTAGAAGTTTCTGGGTGGCATTTCCTGACCTGTGTCACCCAGCAATCAGAGGAGGTTTTGCTAATGGTCCCTGCTGGGGAATCTTCTGAAAGAAGCTAGCAGGAGCTTAGACTGCTCCACAACCTGCGGGGCTCGATGTGCTTGATGTGTGGAAAGGGCCTAATACTGAGGGCAGTGACTGGTTTCCGTTGCCTCATTGCAGTGACTATTAGAAAGGTTTTGCTGCAACATGCATCACCCTATGGAGACAGGACYAGGTGACCGTGTTCTCTGGAAGCCTTCCCTGCTGCTGGGAGCAAAATAATTTCCCTGAGAACTAAGAAGGATTTCTTTGCTCTCCAATTTTTACTCAGAGGCCAGTCAACCCTGTAATTTTTTAAGCCAGAAAGTTATACCTGTGAAATAAAATGCTGGGCTGGAGAATGGTACATGAGGTGAGTTGTCTGGAAGAGGAAGGTGCTTTTGCATATCTAGGGCTTGGGACGGGCTCTTGAGAGGATATGTGATTCTGCCCCAGGATAGAAACACAAGAAATAAAGGTTTATGGCCAGTGAACAGGTATAGGCACCATCAGTGAACAACTCTGACATAAGACTTATGATGAGATGAATCCCTTTCTGAAGACATCCTGTCTCTTCCTGTTGGCTCCTGTTGGTCAGTTGAGGCAGGCAAATCCTGAACAAAGATGCAGAAGAAATTCTTTGCTTGCAGTAGAAAAGACCAGCTGGAAACTGGAAGTCTGAATTAGGTGTCATGTTTAGGCACTGTCAAGTCTGAGAAAAGGCAAATGGGAAGGTCTGCGAGGGGAATTGCTAATTGCAGTATTCTTCTCTGGTGTCTGTCCGTAGCTGATGGCTCCAATGGACATTTTAAAGACTTACTACTACATTAGTGGAGGCACACAAGGATGCAAGGACCAGAGCTCAGGTATCGTGAGTGGGGTGCTAGTACAAATCGTCACACTACAAAGTGACGGCACCCAGTAAGGAGTCTACTTGGTCCTTGCTAAGGACTGGGATGTGAGATGAGCAAGGCAAAATGGCTGGGAAGGAAAAGGCATGCTGTTAAAGATGACGGTCTGTTCATTCAGCGTCTGCTTGTCTGTATGTTTGCCCATATCATTTGAAGGAGAAAAGCCATTACAGTTCAGTCAAGGCTGAAACAGGCAAGCCACAGGCAACAGGAGCCCACTAAAAGAAGAT
This sequence comes from Phoebastria nigripes, assembly GCA_035582835.1. Classification (NCBI taxonomy): domain Eukaryota; kingdom Metazoa; phylum Chordata; class Aves; order Procellariiformes; family Diomedeidae; genus Phoebastria; species Phoebastria nigripes. The sequence continues at coordinate 1,622,534 of JAYKAV010002799.1, forward strand.
ATTCACAAACCCAGCTACAAAAGAGAGAGACTTTACTTCCAGCACAGCATTCCACAGCCGTTGGCAGCTGTAGGGGTAATTGATCACTTCTGCCTTGGGGCAGCCAGTTGGACCGAATGTCATACCGAGCCCTTGCCAAAGCTGGGAAAGGAAAACTTGCTCTTGTAGCTTGCCCAAAAGAACTTGTTCCTGGCTCAGCTGTGTCCGTTATTAACATGTCCTCATATATCATATGAGACAGAAAGCTAATCACTTAGAAAAGATCATGAGCTCATAAAACAGCTATACAGTTAATGKTTTTTTATACTGTTTCATTTGCAGAATAGGGCAATGCTCCGTTGTAACCATAGTCTGTTACTCAGCTAATCTTCAGATTATTGCAGTAATCAGGAAATTGTATAAGTGAATGCTAAAATCTTTTAGGTTGGGAGGGAAATAAAAGTTGGAAAATAAGAATGGGTTATAGCACGTTAAACTAGAATAAAGCTAGTAAGCCCCAGTATGGAAGTAGAAGAGGGGTCACCATCAATACTTGCTTTTTGGGGAGGAGGGGAAGAAGAGAAATAAAAAGAGGGGAATGGGGGACAGCTGGGGGGAAAAAATAGAGGCAGTAATATGTACTAGCAGGATCCAGGCAAAGCCCTGCTCACGGGTGCTGCAAATTGGCTTGAGAAGACCACAGCTGTAGCGTTTTGCAGTGGGATCTGAAAAGCATCAGGTCTTCTGGCTGTGGTTTGTCTCAGGACTCCAGAGTATAAGAGGTTAAACAACCAGAAAGGACTATAGTTGTTACATATAGGCTGAGATTGGCTGATATTTGTTTTACTTGGAACTTCTGTTTCCAAACTTATAACTAGAAGGGTGCCCTTAAGTCTTGCTAAATAAACCATAGCTTCGTTTTTCCATTAGGCTTGTTTGGTGTCAGTGAACAAAATGATTGTGGGTGACAGTGACAAATTGAGGTGGTCTGTGTCTGAGGCAGTAGAGTCCAAACAAAACAGTGTGCAGGTGCTGCTGAGGGCATGCCTGCGGCACATAACTTGCTGGGTGGTGCCTGGCGTTTCCTGATGCAAGTATGGAGAGGAGTCCATTTCCCATGTGCCAACTGCTACCCTTCCTGCAAGCACTCAGGCAGCCCTCAAATGGTCACAGTAGGAGATCACAAGATGGGAACGTACAACTTCCTCTGGAAGTCCGCCAAGCCATGGGCACTGTCTCCAGCTGTCACAGATGCCTGAAGAAGAGTTCAAGACCAAGGCAAAGTCCTCAGTGTATTTGCCCAGGCACTTCATAGCAGGTGGTTTCAGAACTCTCTAAGCTCTGCTGTGGGGCAGGAGGGCTTGGTGTTAGGTTTAGTCTGTACTTCTCTGTTGAGCTTTGAGATAGAAGAACCCAGGTCTAACGAATGTTTGTTTAAGGGAAAAAGAGAAGTAGGTCTCTCTGTCCTAGGCATGGAGACAATTGTCATTCTTCAGACAAGGCAGCTGGTTTTCAAGAAGGCTTCAGCTTACTACTTTACAATGGCCACCTTCCCCAGGTGGTGTGGGAGCTGGCTATTTATCAGAAGCTGAATACATTTCCCACGCTGGATTCTGCTGAGCTTGAGAGTCCCAAGTGTCTGAAGACCACGTCTCCAGAGATTATTGCCACTTTTGCTTTCCTCGGAGAATCAAGCTCATGGCCTTTTGGGATGGCAGGGGAGAGTTCACCTCCCCTTCTACCCACCCTCACTTCCACTGACATTTCTGTTCATTGCTTTTATACAGTGCTGCTGTTTTGGTGGTGGTAGGCTCTTTGCAGATAAGAAAAGCTGAAAGCTGTGCCTACAGATTGCTTGGGTCAGAGCACACATCTCCAGCTGTGCACCACCTAATTAGTATGAGCTACAGCACTCTCTGTAGACAGGAATGCTCCTCCAGCCCTCACAGACCTCTTGTTAGTTCACTGTTTGCTACTGAGAGTAACAGGTAAAATATGATGAATCTGAGATTACAGGAAATCTATCTCATCTAGCTATCTATTGGCATTTTTAATGTCTCCATCACATTAGAACCTTTAGGACTGTTGGAAGGAAAACTCTAGCTATATTTCCCCCGTCTTTTCTCCTTGGCCATGTTATTTGTCCTGACATCTGCTCTGAAGGTCAGTGCCATTCATTTGTTCAGCGGATGGCCAGCAAACATAAGCAAGAATGAGGATAGATGGGAGAAAGCTCAATAGTTCCTGTGGGCTTGGAAAACATCATACATAAGGAGCAATGTGCTCCCATAGAGGAAGGTGCTGCATTTGGCACTAGAGACAGAGGTTGAGCCAGAGGCAATCCTCCTGCAATGTCCACAGTCAACTGATGTGTCAGAAAAGATGAGGGCAGTTCCTGTGACAGTGATGCTGATGGACATTAGTATTAGTGGAAAAATTAAGACTGTATTCTCAGCTCAGATGACTACCTCCAATACCATCCTTGGATATTTGAAGACCTCCTGAAAGTCAGATGCCAGGGGTTGGTTTGCGTTCATCGCAAAATGTGGCTGAGCAAAGCACCTGCAAGATTCAATCCCTGCAGAAATTGTCAGATGGGAGTTTTCTGACTGCCTTGGCGATAGAGGGGTAGCCAGCTCAGGACTAACAGTCATGCAGGGAGCTGTCTCATCACTGTTTTCCAAACCAAGACCAAACCACAGAAGACTTAAGTAAGAATTGGAAACAGATCTTTGGCTGGTGTAAATCAGCATTGTACTATCATAATGGTGGGACATGGGCTTGGTTTAGGTAAATCCTTATGGGTCAGGGAGACTGATGTCCCAGACTCACAACTAGTACAAATCTACGATGCTCCAGGACAGCACATGGTCTGAATTGATCCTTTATTCTCTCAGTCTCATTCTGGCTTTTCCACACTGGCTCTTTTTCATACAATTCACCTTGATAGTATTGCTGACCTGTGGCAGAGGGGATACTCAGGACCATTAAACTGATGTGGGAAGCTATGTGGGAGGAGAATCTCTCCAAATATGTACAGGACAAGGATGTCCTTGCTGCCACTGTGCAATGCTTTCAGCAGTGAAAGGTCCCCAGATGTCACCTACTTGAGCATGAGGCAGGTAGGTAAAATCCGTGCCTGGAATTATGCTGCTTCTGACTACCTCCAGGATCAGGAGGCTGTAAGAGCAATGACAAGACTCCTTTTTTTGTACTTGCTGGAGAAAAGACTCTGGCCTAGTTGTATATTCTTTTGGCCTCTTAATTCTCAGAATATCAAATTGCCTCACTAACAGATTACGCTGGTCTGAAACCAGCTCCAGATGTGCCAGTGAAGAGCTGACCACAGGGGTAAATTGAGATAATTTTCCAGTGTGAAAAATCTTCTGCTATTCACCTGCGCTAGGGACGGGGGTACCTGCAGGTGTGAAGAACAGCTTATTGACAGGATCACCACTTTGAATGCAGCAAACAACACAGGCTAGCACTCTGATTAGCCTGATATATCTGGAGAAGGCTTTTAATAAGCCATTTGAGTCAGGATGTTCCAGAGATGTACGTATTCAAAGTGCTGTTTTCAGCAGTGCCTTCCACCCAGAGGCATATTCTGAGCTTGTTCTGAATGTGAACAAATGCAGGAGAGGCCTTTAATCTTTATGGAAATTGTAGCTAACGTCTCTAGCCAAATATAGGCAGAGCAGCATGGGGAGTACTTCCATCCTAATCATTGCATAGGGGAGGAGATCACTGCACTTGGCCCTGCTCTCCCTGGGCTAGGGGCTCAGCAGGGGCTCTGGCCCTTTTCTAAAGACCAGGGTGAGCCAGGGCAGTCAGCTTCTCAGATTTCCTCCAGGTTATATGTGCCTTCTCCCTGTCCATCCTTCTCCCTTTCCCCTCTCTCCTTTCCCCCAAGTCTCCAGCTGGTTTCTGCTTCAGATTGCTTTCTTTATTCATTCATTGAATTCTCTAGCTTCTCCCCAAAATCCCCAGCAACTATTTGAATTAATTTACTGAGGATCAGCGTAGAAATGTATGTCGAAGGCGTTCAAATTCCCTGCTGCTTCACAGTTTGTGTTGTCATTTACAGCTGTTCAGGGGAATACAAAGCAGGTGTAAAATGATCCCCCAGTCCCCGCAGTAGCATTTTACAGCCCCTGTGCTCTGTTGTAAGAAACTAGTTAAGGTGCAGGCGGGTGAAGAATTAGGGAAACCACATGGAAAACACCCAGAGAGTTCCAGGAACATGGTTTTTCTTTTCTCCGTACTCCTGTTGCCGTTCACTGACATTTGAAAAGAAAGAAACAGGACCAGCTTTGAAACCTCTAGGATCTGTAGAAGATAAGGCGATTCAATGCCACTCCATCTGTTTTTTCCTCCAAGCACACCCCTGTTACCGTAAGCCCCAATGCTTCCCACAGCTTTCCCTCCCAGGAAAATTGCAAATGGGTTAATACATTTTCTGAGCCACCAGAAAATGTCAGATTTTTCTGTCTCAGAACGTTTTGAGGGCAAGAGTTACGCAGTGTCCTGGCATCCAAAATAGCATTGCCAAAAGGGAGGATCAGTCCAGCAGAGAGTGGGGAGAGGTGGATGCTGCTGGAATTGGTGCAGGGTAGCTAAGATAGGACACCAGCTGCTATCTTCTTTGGTGTGAAGGATCTACGTTCCTCACTTTTTTAGGGCCTAAGTTAGCCTGTACAGTGTTAGACATCATAGGTATTCACTCACCCCTAGTACCAGAGCAGCTGATGCCCTTTAACTCCCACTCTCTGTAGCATTGCAAGTCTCCATTTCACAGATGGGGAAATGGAGCACAGAGAGGCTAAGGGCCTTACTTTGAAAGGTACTTGGGCTACCATCTTCCCTTAACTTCAAAATAAATGCCTAAAACCTTGTGAATATCTGTCGCTGAGTAATTTATGCACTTTGCCCAGGTACTGGGAGAGCAGTTTTACCCTGGGACCACCACTTTCCCTTCAGGTCGGTACCTCTCAGAGGGGATGTGTGCTGCAGTGTGTGCTTTAGTCCTTCTCTGAATGCACAGAGATGCTTCCTCCTGCATCTTCACATGGGCACAGACCTGACTTCTTCAATCCTGTATCCTAACAGCAAGCGAGAGCTTTTATACTTGCATTGGAAACAAAAGACTTCCTCCCAAAGTACTTGTAATCCAAGAAACACAGGAGAAGGGATGGGTTGGAAAGTCAGGTGAATGAGCTACAATGCAATGAGCTTAATTGCCCTGATTCCAAACAGATCTTTTTAACTGTTAAATATGTCTTTGCTTATCCTTTCTTAACCTTACTATTTTGGACATCCAACCTCCCTCTTCTGTTGCTGCCAGAGGTTAGGACCTGGTGCTGTGGGGATATTCAATCATGAGCAGCCGTAAGGATTTAACACACGCTGCCTACTAATATTGACAAGTACAGCCTGTGATCCCCAGCACTCTCCTGAGCCACGCAGCCTCCTCCTTGCCTTAGTGAGACTGGGGCTGCACCTACTTCTGCCTCCAATTATTGATTTATTCTGGTCTCCTGAGTGTTTTACTGAGCTGTAAAGTTTTAGGGTAATCTGTGAAAAAGAACCTTTGGGAAAACTATGCCCCACTAACAAGACACACAAGACAACAAAATATCCCCACTGCAAATATATTTACCAGTGAACTTACTGGAGAATAAAAAGCAACATTTGCAACAGTTTCTTGTGTCTTACGTCCAAATATCTCCCATGACTGATGTCAGGGTTTCATGCGTCAAAACAGCTAATGAGTGACAAATTTGAAAAAAAATTAAAAAAAAGAAAAAAAAGTCTGACTGTTGCAGGGGGAAAAACGGGTAGGTGGAGTGTGTGTGTATGTACACACGTATAACGTCTTGATACTCACATGAACCACATAGCCATGAGAGAGTAGCAACATCCAGAGCTATAGGATAAATATCAGGTGCCTGTTARAACTGTTTTGGTGGAATTTAGCATTCATTCAACAGAGTGCAGTCCCAGAGCCACAAGGCCAGGCACGGCAGCGCTTATCATCCACAGCGATATCTAGAAACTGTAGGTTACTATGGTAACAGCATTTTTTTTTAGGAGAGGCTAATGCAAGTTGTGAGCAGGAGAGAGGATTAAGCATATAGATTTACTTTGAAACAATGCCTCACAGTGAAACTCAACACGCTGAAAACAATACAACAAAACACATGGAGAATGTGGAAATTAATTGAAGCAGGCTTTTCTGGCATMGTGCTCTGGTGGAGAAGAGGTATTAATGTGGAAATTGTCTGGGATTCTAATGCAGGTGTGTAACCAGCCAGGGACCTGCACGTTGCAGGGGACAGAGTGGCTGTGGGCATGTGCTGCAACATGCTGAGTGATGCCGTGGATCGCACCATGCGGCAGCATCAGCTCCCCATGCCCCGTGCCACCTGTGTGCTGCACACACAAAGGAGTGGGAGCACATGGGCCTCCTTCCCAGAACTGGGCTTTGGTATTTGTAACAATTGGTGGGTTTAAGAGCAAATCCTGGGGCTGATGGGATTGTGGGGTCCCAGGAAGTGGGACTGATGGATGCAGGAGAGTCACAGCAACACTAACCAGGAGCAGTGAGAAGGAGTTACGGAGGATGGAGACTGTGTGTGTAGGAGGTCCAACCTGATACATTTGGATGCTTTCCCAATTCCTGAATCTGTACAGCTGGATTGGGAATGGCAAAGAAATACTGCTCTCAAAACATACAAAAGCAGAGATGGAAACAGTTTTGGAGCATAACACCTAAGGGGGGAGGCCAGTTCATGCCCTTGTCCCRTGTTGCTCATGCTACAAAGTCTGCATGGAAGGAACGATATTTAAGCCAGGTGGTTTCCCTCAGCCTGTGCTCTGTCCTCCCCCTCCAGATCTGGGAAAGGATCAGGAGCAGAGGGCCATTAGAGCAGGCATCTGGCACAGCTATTCTGGAGAATTTGGAGGGCCGTGAGAAAGGGCAGGACTGGAAGATACTCCTTTCCCTGGAGAGCACTGGATGTCTGAGCTGAAGTTGTTGCCATGCCATCTCAGCATTCACCAGCTGCCCAGGCTCAGATCCTCTGGGAGCACCTGGGAAACAGGGCTGGGGGGTTGGGGGTGGGCAACACAAAGCTCAGCCCCAGCCCCAGCAATGGGAAGGCAGCAGGTCACCTGGGGCTTGAGGATGCAGTGGGCAAGGGGAGTCATGCTCCTGGCTAGRTTTTGTTTTGAGCCCTGACCTGTGTCTTGATTTGAATCTGCCAGCTTGCCCATTCTTCCTCTCAAGCTCCAGTTTCACAGGCAGTTGGGTCAGCCTAATGGCTCTTCTGCCATTGAAGCAGAGGTCTCAATCCTCTTCTTCTCACATCCTCTGCCATGGTCRCTGCCCTCTGCTGACTCTGGTGCTGTCACATTCTTCCATCAGCTGGTTTAACTTACTAACCCAGCAAAATCAGCTCAGGAAGAGGTCATATGATGAAATGTGGGAGTGCAATCAGGAGCTGGGCTGAGAGGGATTACCCTGTTTAGGCAGTGCTGAACTTGTAACTGCTGAGCTGTGTCCCATGTAACTGTAGACTTGCGTAGGAGTTTTAGAGGTTGCTTGTGAGCAAGCATGCAGGAGAGCCTGTGCTTAGATGCTCTGGGAACTTTGTGTCCAACTGGGATTGACTATCAGCACCTTCAAGGCTACATGCACTTTGAGATGAAGTGGACTGAGGTTCAGGCCAGCAGGTTTGGGATTTTCCAGAACTCAAATTTGACACCATGATGGCATTTTACAATCAAAACAATTCTGCCTGCAGTTAAGGTATTTTAGTTTTAAGCTGCTCAGGAGTTTCCTTGGGGAAAAACCAACTGAGCCCACTGTCTAACCAGTTGTTCTGTCCTGTACCATTCTGCAGCTCTACTGGGTGCTGTGGAAGGGTAAAATCATTTCTGTAGCAGGTTTGCCTCTCCCTGTTTGCCTATATGTGTCTTGATAGATCAATTATCATTTGTAAAATGCGTTAGATCTTCAGATGAAAGGCAGAAACACAATGTTTTCTTCCATTAATCAGAGCAGTTTACAGAAAACATCAATTTAAAATGTTAAAGCCAATTTGCAAGTGGTATTGACAACAATTAAATTGGCCTCCAGAAAGTAATGCAACTAGTTACTTTTGACGCTGTGAAGAATGAAATCTTTATAAGGATATTCTACGTGTTGAGCTTCCCCCATTTCATGATTGCTGATCCTATCACACTCTATAGAAGTGTAAACAGAGGTGAGGAGCTGGAAGCAGTACTTCATTAAGAATGTGCCATAATCAGTAAACTTTCCTTCCGCTCTTGTTGGACCTCTGCCCAAATATTGCCATGCTATCTGTGCTCTGCTTTCCTCACTGCCAGCTTCCTTTCTTTGTTGCCCAGGTGACTTTGCTGACTTTAAAATTACGCAAAAATGTACTGAAACAAAGGTTCACTAATTTATTCCTGGCATTATCACCAGGAGCAGTAAACTCCACAGCTGACCACTGGCCACAGCCTCCATGAAGAGCAGTGGCACACAGGCTCTGCAAAGCTATAAGTAACTCTTGCAACCTTGTCATGGAAAACTACCAGCTCAACTTACAGATGTGTAAGAATAAAGGTGATACTGGTGAAGTCATGGTTAACTTCTCATGAATCAGTCCTTGAGTATGTAATGAATAGCTCATCTGACATCTAGATGTGTAGCTTTCTGAGACCTTGCAAGACCCTGGCTAGGGGAAGTGGGAGCATTTACCAGCAGAAGATATTGCTCAAGTCTCTGAAAACCTAGTTGATTAGTGTTCTGTTTTAGGCATCTAAATCCTAAAAGACTTAGCCAGTTGTCTCTTATTGTCTTGTCTCAAGCTCTGCTCGGCCAGAGCAGAGGGTTGAGGAAGAGTCTGCAGGGCTGCCTTCCCATTTCTTTCAGCAGTGTTTCTCTACATGAGGCAGCCTGGCTTTTCCTTCACAACGCTCATATCTCCAGGGTATTCCCACCTTCTGGGATATGCCAGGTGTGTTTTCTGGTGGCTTTCAGCAAGAGGTTTTTTCTAGGTTGAAAGACGGCAGGAAGGCTTGGCTCATGTTGAAAATCTGAAGACAGCTTTTATGGTTGGCTGCAAACAGCTTTCATCATTGGTGCAGTCCCTGYTCCTTCTGGCACATCAGCCGTGTGTGTGTAGCTTGGGAATTAGTGGGTCCTGCCTCACTTCCTCTTCTCTGAAGCTTTATTACCATCAGACCATCTTACTTGTTGCAGGTACCTGAAAAGACTCCCATGTGGCTATTTATATGAGCATACCTAAGAAGGAACGATGTCCTCCTCCATAAAAGGACAAATCTAACTACTCTTTCTGTTTGATTTAAAACATTTAAGGAGGGAGGAAAAGGGAGTACATCTGTCACAATCTCACTTACAATCAGAGAAGTTAATGGAAAGCTTCCTTCTGACTCTCCTGGGCTTGGGACAAGGCTCTGTACTGCAACATTAGCAAATAATGTGGTTCACATCTCATCAAACCCTTCTCAGGAAAATAATTCTAATATATGTGAATGGCCTTTTGCAGCTCTCTCCCCAAATCTGTCCCTGGTTTGTCAGCTGTGCCAACMCCTCTATATTCTAGTGTTAAATCACTTCTGCGGATAACTGTTGCTCTCTAAAACAAACCCCACACAAGATGTTCAATAGCTGCCAGTCACAGAGCAGTGCCCCAATGCTCGGAATGACCCCTCTGAAAAGGCAGTAAGATAAATATTAATTCTCAAATCTGTGGCTTTCTACCCAATGTCTCCCAACTGCAGTAATGCAGCCTCTGTGGCACTTCCTTTCATTTCACATCTCTCCTCTCTGGATCCACTGCTTTTCCTACTGAGAAAGCATTTCTCAGCAAGCTCCACAGTCAGGGTGCAGTTCTACTGTCTACATCATGCTTGCCAGAGGGACCTGAAATCCCAATCATTCCTGGGGCAATGTGCCAGATCCCTGTACTGTTCGCATAGGCAGCCTGCACTCAAAATTCTGGTACCTATCCATCCCATCTTCCTTGTAGCAAGCAGTGCTATGGCCCTTATAGGAAGGGAACTCTGCAAGGAATTAATCTTTGTGATGATTGGAGGATGTAAGAAAGGTGTGGAGATGTGTCCATGCTGTAGGTTAAGGACAGCTTTAAGCAAACAGAAGTTCTGCAGGCTGCCTGAGATCATAGGCAGTGAGTGTGCCATCCAGGTTGTACAGCTCAGCAGAACAAGTTTTTCTATTAAATCCTACTTAAATATTACTATATTCAGTGATCAGGAAGCAGAGCAGGGGAGGGGAGGACGAAAGGGCTCTTGATGCGCAGTCTACAGTCAGGTAGCTCCAACTACCTCCATCTCTGAAGCGTCCCACTGCTGCCTTGGGGTTGGTCATTGTGGATCTCAGAGGTTCTTATTCCAAGTTTCCAGGTTTCTGACTGCCCTCATTGCATTACTTCAGTGCCTGACACTGGCAGAACCACACAGCACAGAGTCAGCTGATGTCCTCTCTCTTCTGAGGCTGTTTGCTGTGTGTGGGTCATCCTCCTTGATGAGCATCTAAGAGGTACAGGAATGACCCCAGAGGACTTCAAGTGTGACATGGCTGGAGGAGCTAAGGTGGAAGAGGAGCCTTCCTGTCACACCTACCTTACTGTCCTTTCTTTTTTGTCCTCAGTCCCTCTGCTGTGGCAGAGGGCAGCACTAGGAGCTGGACTAATGACTCCACTTACCTCTCCACTTGCCTCTACTTTCCACTTGCCTAACATGGTTCTGAGTGGRCTTGTCCATCAGAGGATTCAGGTAGATAAGTATGGGTTCTGATCAATGCTTGTTGTTCTCATGGCTTATGGGTGGGAGAGTTGTAGTGAGGGGTTAGACAAGTTGTCATGAGTTGTTGTGGTGCATCTGACATGCGAGAGAGTGATTGTATAGCACTATGGCTGTCACTTGACATCTATGAGATCACATGGGAGATYGCCCTGTCCTTCAGGAGACTGTCAGTAACCCAGGACAGTGCCTTGTGTCAGCCCTGAAAAGCCAACACCAACTCTCATATCCTCTGCAGATAGCCTGTGGACCCTGGTGAGGCTTTGCCCACAGGTAGTTCGCAGGTGCTGAAGCTGGATCACTCCCATCTGAGCAGAGCGATAAGTTCTTGACTGACAAAAAAGGAAAACGGTGCTGTCTGCCCACAGCTGGAAAGGGCRGGTAGCTGCCCCCCAGTGTAAGTCCTGCAGCTCTGTAGCCCCTGGCATGGCTGGTGGGGCTGGTCTGTGCAGAGCCAGCCTGTGAAACTCCCCACTGCTTCTGTCTGGAGGTACAAGGAAAGGCAGCCCTCAAGAGCCTTCTACAAATACAGTTGCAACTTCCCAACCAAAGAGCRATCACTCCTCCAAGGATCCCAGACTTTTTGCATGAGGCAAAGAGTCACACATCTAAAATAGGGACGAACCTCGATTTTGGAGAGTATCATGGAAGATTTGTCACAGCCAAGACCTTCAGTTTGGTTTGGTTTGATAATTTTAGCATCATGATTTGAGGAAATTCCAGGTTTTCCAACATGCGGATTCTGAGCCCTTTAGTCCATTGATGTCCCAGACTGTCTCTCTAGTTTATCTTTCTTCTTTTTCTCTGAAGTCAAGTTACACCTATATTCTAGCTGGAGTCTTTTTTGGAAGGTCTGCATTATGCAACCAAGCCCCAGTCCCAGGCAGCATAACCACTGGTAGGCTTTCTGACTGATGGAGAAATATGTCAGCTGTTGCATCCAAAAATAACTGGGCTTTCCTATTAGCAGTGGTATTATTTCTTTGGTCTGGAGGTGGGAGTTAAACTCTCCCACAATGATGCACTCCTCAGTGGTATATGACTGAGAACATTACAAAGATTTCTACTGAAACCTGTGTCCCACTGTGCAGGTTTGCAGCAATCTTCAGGTCCTACAGTAACCTCCTTTCTAACATCTTCCCCGTAATTATTTCACCCATAGATTTTGAGCAGCCTTTTTTAAAAAAAAATCTGGGCTAGCATTTTTTGTTGATTTGAGCAGATTTTGTTCTATCCAAGTTGCCAAACTGAATTTTCTCTGCCCACCTGGCACTCAGTGCCACTTACACCCTTCTTTCTGCCTCTTCTGAAGAGCACACAGCTTTTTGAGCCTCATTTCCCAGCGGTGTTACTGTTGCAGACTCCCTGGTACCCCTGCAGTGTTTAGTTGGACATCCCATACCAGAATTCAAGTTCTGCTTTCTTTTAGCCGAGAGTCCTGGCAAAACTACTTCTGTCAATCACTCCTGACTGTACCCCATGGCTTTTCAGCCCTGGCACACTTTTAATAGTGCTTATCTAATCAAGTTTCTTCCACATGCCTCTTCATCCCCCTTTTGTGCATTCTACATTTCACTGCCACTTCCTTATGTGCTATTGTGTCAACTCCTCTGTCTGTCTGTTTCTGTTTCTCTAAATATATTTTGGATGGATGCAATGTGAAAAATCAACATTTTGTGCAGCATCCCCAGAATCTTCAGCCAGGATCTTGTRGGGGTGAGCACCATGCTGAGCACCTGGCAGGTTCAGGGTCAATATGACTGGAGAGCAAGGAATACAAGTGCCTGAAGCAGGGCAAGTGATGAACACCAGTACCAGTGATCAGCATGGTTGCTCTGGAGGAGTGAGCAACTGAGAAAATGATCAGGGCCCTCCTCCTTTCAAGTTATGCAATTTAGTAACCAGAAGAGCAAGGGTTCTGCACTGTAGATCTAGTTCCTCCTCTGTAGGAGAACCCAATGATCTTGAGACATTTGGTCCTCMCATGCTTGGACTTCTTTAGTGTTCATGAGTTCAATGTGAAGAGCTGCTTTCCTGCTCTTGGCACTCAGGGAGATCCCGTGGCAGGTCGGGGAGTGCTGGTTTCTTTGCAGAAGTACAGATGTTGCTTTTTGAACTCCTGTTCTTGCCTTTCTGCTGTCACACTGTGCACACATGTCCACGTGTGTCCAGGCTCACAGGCATATGCACTTCTTTAGGAGCTGACAGGCGCCGACTGCCCAGTCGGTTAGGTGGGGATTTAGTTCTGCTTGCACAGACATGGTCCCAGCATTGTATTAAGTTGCAGGGTGACACCTGTGAACATCAGTTTAACATAATTGTCAGAATGATACTTGGTGGAGCTAATGAAATATTTACCTTTTAGCAGCTGTAAGATCATTAATGTTTCACTGCCTGCTGCCAGCCAGCCCTTTCCTGATTTACATTCTTGAATTGTTTATGAGGCTAATTGCACTGCCCTTCATAAATCAGGGACTCAGGCTTTTCTGGGGCACTTTCAATTAGCAAAAACTCCTCTGCCCTGCTGGTGAGGGCATCCATGGCAAGAAACCAGGAGATGGAGGCTGGCACAAGAACTAACCTTCCATGAGCCCTCCCAGATTCCCCCTCATCTCACCCCCTACAGCATGTACTGGGGTCTCTAATGACACCCTGCTGCATAACAGTCTCAAAGCACTGTGACACTGGCATGATGCTATGGCCAAGCTCATRCCTTTTGGGGTCTCCATGTAGCTTGGAGACACTGCTTGCATTCAAAGGGTATCTCCTTTCATACTAGCACATATGTCTTGGCACCTCTGGTATCACATGGCGTGTAAGTGCCTAAGTGAGGGAGGTTGGCTTAGCTCAGGGGTAGGCAGGAGACACAAGGCAAAGTCCAGACATTACTATGCCTTTGGAGAAGGTGAATCCTCCCCAAGAGAAGGATAAAGTGGGAAGGGAGAGTGGGTCTTCCTCTCAAGGGAGTGTCCATGTGCTTTCCAGCAATGCATTAAAGACCTTAGCTGTGGTTAGCTTCAGTTTGGGTTTGCATGTATTTTTCTCCTCTCCCAGGAGGAAGCATGTACAATTAAATGTCTGGCTTTGATAGGTTTGGGGATTCTTTTTGCTTTTGCTCTTGGTTTTCTGTTGGTGAATTAAGTCAGTTCCTTTACTAATTGCCAATTGCTTGCCAATGTGATGCTCATCTACAAGAAGGGCCAGAAGGAGGATCTGGGGAACTACAGGCCTGTCAGCCTGACCTCAGTACCAGGGAAGATTACAGAGCGGTTCATCTTGGGGGTGCTCACAAGGCATGTGCAGGACAAGCAGGGGATCAGGCCCAGCCAGCACGGGTTCATGAAAGGCAGGTCCTGCTTGACCAACCTGATCTCCTCCTATGACCAGGTGACCCGCCTCGTGGATGAGGGAAAGGCTGTGGATGTGGTCTACCTGGACTTYAGTRAAGCCTTTGACACTGTCTCCCACAGCATCCTCCTAGAGAAGCTGGCAGYTCATGGCCTAGACAGGTGTACTCTTCGCTGGGTAAAAAACTGGCTGGACAGCYGGGCCCAGAGAGTTGTGGTGAATGGAGTGAAATCCASTTGGCAGCCGGTCATGAGCRGTGTCCCCCCGGGCTCAGTTTTGGGGCCAGTCTTGTTCAATATCTTTATCAACGATCTGGATGAGGGGATTGAGTGCTCCCTCAGTAAGTTTGCAGACGACACCAAGTGGGGCGGGAGTGTTGATCTGCTTGAGGGTAGGAAGGCTCTGCAGAGGGACCTGGACAGGCTGGATC